>PVJD01002977.1:0-179502 GCA_004026545.1 Mormoops blainvillei | reverse complement strand
CTTCAGAGAGAAGAGAGTGAAGTGGAGAGAAGCAAGGAGAAGAGAGTCAGACAGACAGAGAGGAGCTGTGTGGGTCCCTGGTGGTGTTCCACCCTCCTGGGGCCTGGCTGCCATTCCCCTCCTCCCGATCTCTCTGCAGGTCACCCTTGTGAAGAAGCAGGCTTTGTGTCACCAGACTCAGTTTCACTCTCCTCTTCCTGGACCCACAGACTGACTGTATTTCCCAGGCTTCCTTGAGGTGAAGTTGGGGCAGCGTGAATGCTGGGGTTCTGGCCAGTGGGAACCACAGGGAGGGTGGTGAGACACATCCAGGCCTGGCCTTTTAAAGCGCCTTTGGTCCCCACTTTCTGCCTTGGGGGAAGCCCTGGTGCTTGATATTAAAATGATGGAGCCATAAAACTGCAGCAGCTTGGATGCCCTTGAGTCAGCCAAACCTTGCTGTACTTCACGGGGTGAGAAATAAACCTTTCTGTTTTAGACCACTGAGATTTTACAGTTTAATGGTTACCAGAGCATGGGCTAATCTACCTTGACAAGTACAGCCCTCTATCCTTATGATAATTTGTAACCCCACACCCAGTTTTTCCCCCCCTAAATATGCTCTAGTGGAGTCCTGCTTCTAGTGAAGAGAAGAACCTGAATTGAAGCAGGAAATACAGGCACCACAGTTATGTGGAATGAGTGGTAAAGAAGTATTCAAGGGCAGACACTGGTCAGTGGCTAAAGCCACGGGCCCCTGGAAAACCTGCCTACCTGGTTCCTCCCACCAGGTCACTCCAAATCTCATGATTATGATTTGGAGGTGCTTGTCTCTAATTGCCTTTTGTTAGCCTCCCCTTTCACCCTGGGATAGTGTCAGAACAGGTGTTGCATGACCTAGGGCACCTGCTTAGCACAGCAATGATCACAGAGGAAGTAGCCACACATTTCCCAAAGGCTTGCTGATAAAGGGGGAAAAGAGGCCAAAACATCCTCAAATAGCAACATTTTAGAAAGTGAGGTCTGGTTCTGCTGCTTCAGAGAGAGCTAGTGAAAGATGCAACTTCGTAAACCTGGCACTGTCAGGCCCGGAGCACACCCGAGAGCTGAAGTCTAGAGTCCCACCTTCCCACTTCTTACCTCAGCAAGGGCTCCCAGGGGCTCAGGGTTCATGCCGCCCACCATGGCAGGGCCAGGCAGGAGCCCTGGCCAAAGGAGGTATGGTCTCCCCTTCCTTCTGGGAGTCTTACGTGCATGGTTCTCCTTAAGGGATGGCCTGAGAGAGCCCAAGCTCTCACACCGGGAGCCGAATCTAACAACTGGCTAGTTTGCTCAGGGAGGCCCACTGAATGAAACATAATCAGCTGTACTAGCTGAGAATGACCTGTCCATCCATTTACCAAAAGTCGCACTGGTTACAGCTTCGAGGTCTCAGATCCCACCCTGTGAGTGCTGGTACGCCCTCTAGAGCCACCCTGCCGCCAGCTATTAGTCCAGTCCTAAGGCACTTGACTTGGAAAGGTCTTCACATGCTCCTATTAAATGGCAGCTTTGTGTTACAGAACTGTACACGTGAAATCTACATAATTTTCTTAACCAATGTCACCCGAATAAATTCAATTGAAAAAAAAAAAGCCACCACAAAACTGCAACTTTCATCCAGTCCCATTTATCTGGTGCATTTCAACTTAGAACTACGGGCATAGCAACCTTAAACAATTAGAGTAGGGATGGCAAATAGGTTTTATTTCAAGTGCCAGTTCTAGTCAATTAGTACAGCTTTCTGGAGCGTCAGAAAAGAATGGCATGAGGCTATGCTCAGCAGCAACTGTGACCCATTATTGCTGTATGCCCAGATACAGGCTAAGGAGTAGTGACAAGCATCATGATTGTGTTGGAGTCGCTTGGCTGCAAGGAGGATGAACACTGCCCTGACAAAGCGGTTCAGCCACACGGTGGCTCAGAGGTTTCCAGCAAGTCCATACAGGGACGCCACTCAAGTGAACAACAGCCCAAGAACCTGCCTTCTTCAAGACACCTGCTCTCCCAGAAGGTGCGCTTCTGGGGCTCCCAGGAAATCTGGGCTCAGAGGTAGGATGCGTCCAGAAGAGCCTACGTTGTTTGACAAACTCTGCACTAGCAAAACCCACTGAGTACTGTAGCTAGTGGATTGCCCTCATCTTCACCTGAGATGTCACAGGCTGCACCAGACTGCACGGTACCTGTCCTTGTCCCCATAGCAACCACAACTAAGTCCAGGGAAAGGAATAGGAAGGCGGCCTCGTGGTCACAGCTGGACTAGCCTCAGGTCAGAAGCGCCCGCTTTTTCCGAAAATGAACCCAATGGAAATGGGTTCATTTCCATTCAACAGTGATCTTGTTGCCAGGCCCCAGCCTGGGGTCTGCCCTCGCGCCCCTTCCTGCCTGCACCTCCTTGGTGCTCTGGACCAAGGCTCTCTCGCCTCCCCCTGAAGCTGCCAATTCAGTCCTGTCACCTTCCCACCCCTGACCCAGGCAGCCTGGCCTATCCCAAGGCAGCACTTCACTGTGTAACCTGTACTTTTCACACCAAAGTTTTAATGGAAGAGTTTTCTGTGTAAAAGGGGGCCCAATTTCAAGCTGGTATGTATGAAAGGAGAAGGTGTTGCCTTTTAAAAAGCATTTTGAGGTGCCAAAGAAAAACCCCCAGTACAGACGCAGTCCCCCGCCCGTTATCCATCTCCTCTAAGTGGTCTCAACAGGTCCAGCACGCATTCACTGCACAGTACGGCTCGCCTATCACTGTAAAAATCAAAAAGGAAGAGGCTTTTCCTGTGCCTCTCGACAGGGCTTTTGTGTCTAAAATTCCATCCATCTGAGCATTTCTTTAGCGCTCATTACTGCCACACGTGGGAACTCTAAAAAGGGACTTCGAGAGATGGGAGAAAGGTGCTTATGCCACAAGGGTTTCAGAATAAAGGACCAACCTGTTCTGAAGATACTTCATTTCCTGTGAGGGCTGAAATGTGACGGAGTAATTCATTTAGCGTTTACCAAGAAGCCACAGGGTCACAGCTTTTCTCTCTGAAGCCAAACTAAGTGAATGAGAGTCAGACTTGGACTCAGGGTTCCTCGGGGAAGTGTCTTTCTTCCCACCCCACCACCCCCATTTAATCACTTACATAAACCCCAGATTTAGTCACTCAACAAACTCCCATTGCACACAGGTAAGGTGAGGTACCGGGGAGAGCACTGCCGAAAGGGGGGAAGCCTCTTTCTACTGCAACAGACACTGTGCAGGGTTTTTCGGCCTCCATCAGTGCAGCCCTGGGTGCAGGTGAAGTGTCAGTGCGAGCTCCCCAGAGCCTGGGGCCATAGGCTGAGGTGGCCCAACAGAGCTTCAGAAGGCGACATAATCTTTGGTTATACTGTTAAGTCCACGAGATGTGTATTTATTCCATAATGGGCTTTAAAAAAATCCTCACCTGAGGAAATTTCTACTGATTTTTTAGAGAGAGAAAAGGGGAAGGAGGAAGAGCGGGAAAGAGAGAGAGAGAAACATTAATGTGAGAAAGAAGCAGCAGTCAGTTGCCTCCGGCACGCACCCCGGCTGGGGATCCAGCCTCCATCGTAGGTGTGTGCTCAGACCCGGATGATGCTCCAACCAGCCGGGCCACCTGGCCGGGGCTCCATAATAGACTTCTAATGCAAAAAGAATTTTTTCTTTTTCCTCGGAGTGCTGTCCTCTCTTTGGAGAGGCAGGAAATGCAATGTCCAGGCTCTGTAGGCCCAAGGTGGGGTGGGGGGTACACACGAACTCCTTGCTCCCAGCTTCTGAAGTCAGGAGGCAGGTGCCTCTCCCCTCGGGTGAGAGGCGGGACTCTGTCCGACTCAGGTGTCGACAAGCACATTAAAACCACTCCCCGCCCCCCCCCGCCCCCGCCCTCCCCGTCCATCAGCCATTCCTTGTCCCAAGGTTTTCTCTGCCTTGAGGTTGATTCCCTCTGTCCTGTTTGTCCTTGAATCACTGGGTAGAGGGGGTCAATGTGGGACCGACTGCCAGTCCCACCCAGCATACAGTAGGCGCCACACAGACCACTCCTCATAAAAAGTGTCTTCTTGACTAATTAGCAGTTGGCTCCTAGAGCTTCCCATTCATGCCCTGTGCATCATATACGTACGGTGCAGGGAAATAATTTCTTCTGGTAAGAGAACTCTATCACTTAGCAAGTTCTTTTTCCTTCCTTTCTTTTCCCTTTTAAAAACTAACTGGAATAGGAAAACATCTATGGCACCGGTTCAAAGCAGCACATGTTTCTAATCACCCAAGACCTTGTTATTTTCCATGGTTATATTTCTATGGCAATACCAAAAATATTACTTTTCATAATTATGTTACAGTTGATTTTCATGCCATTAAAAACATCTGGTGAAAGTAGACCCACACATATTCTGATAACCTAAAGGGTTACTTTAGGTGCTCAGTGGGCCCCAGCCCTTGGGCGAGCACCCACGTGCGCCCGGTGAGGCGCCGTGGCCAGCGGCCCGGCCGGCCTACCTGTGAGGCAGATCCCCTTGGTGCTGTTGCATAGGTCCACCATCACCCGGACCTGCGGGGAGAGAGGCTGGTGTCAGTAGCAGCACTGTAGCCGTGGGCCCTGCACGTGCCCTTTATTCAGACGAGAAGAAAGCAATTATGAAAGTTCACAAAGTAACTACGGGAGAATATGCAGACGTCGAAGGAAAAGTTAACCAAAGACAGAAAAGAAACCTTTAAAAGATCTGAAGGTATCTGATACCAGAAGCTCATCTATCAAAATCTCCCCGGTTTCTATCAAATTCGGAAAAGACAGAGGATGGTGAAGGAATTGCCAGATTCAGTTTCCAAGGCCGTACTGAGCCGGTTCCCCTGCGTCCAAAGGCCTCAGTCTGTGAGCCTAACTAAAGAGGATCAATGCGCTTCGCGGCTCGGAGTGGGCACTCACTAGCTGGGTGAGTAGCGGCAAGGAACTTAACCTCTTGACACTTTGGCTATCTCTGAAAATCCGAATAATATGAGCACCTGTCTTGAGCTCTGTGCCTGGCCCCCGAGGTTAGTAACCCTTATGCCCCGTGGATGCTGCCTACCCACGGCTGATGACCACCTCTGGTGGTGGTGGGGGTCACTGCAGCGTGGTGTTAGCCTGATATCTGGTTCCCCCACACCCACTTTCAGCCCCTGCCCCCGCCCATTCTCCACACTGCTCCAAGTGAGCGTCACAAAAACCAAATCTGAAGGGGTCAGTCCCGATTCAAGCACTGCAGCGATTCCTTGTTGCTGTAAAGATGGAGCCAAATTCCTCTTCCCCTGGACTCACCTCACCCTGCTCCCCCCTCCCTTTTTATCTGTCCTCTAGCCACACTCTGCTTCAGTTCACTCGTCAGTAAAATGGAGAGAGTAGCTGCGCTTACTTCTGAGGATTGCTGTGCTGAGTAAATAAGACTGTTACAAGCGAAGGTCAGAACAGTGCGCAGCAGGTAGGAAGCGCACACAAAGCGTTTTCCCTTTCATGGAGGGAGCCGGGTCTGTGCACAGAAGCATGGATTCTAAAGCCAAACTGCCTGTGTTCAAATCATGCCGCCATTCAGAGCGGGGTAACCTCGGACGACTTATTGAATCTCTCTGTGCTTCAGCGTCCTGTCTGTCAGCCAGGCTCATAGCACCTACCTTACAGCATGGTTATGTGGGTTAAGTGAGCAAACACACGCGGCGAACTCAGAACAGGGCCCAGCACCGGATTTGTATGCTCTATTTTGCTGCTGTGTGTTTTCTAAAAAAGATTTTATTTCTTTATTTTTAGAGAGAGAGGAAAGGAAGAAGGGAAGGAGAGAAACATCAATGTGTGGTTGCCTGTCATACACCCGCTACTAGGGACCTGGCCTGCAACCCAGGCATATGCCCTGACTGGGGAATTGAACCAGCAACCCTGTGGTTCACAGGCCGACACTCAATCCACTGAGCTATACCAGCTGGGGCTCAACTAAACTCTTTTTAAAAAGAACATGTGTTGATTTGATGGGAGAAACTGTTTCGTCTCCTGTCTAGGTTTATTCTTTTTGCTAGGAGGTCCAGAGGAAAACTCCAACTGCATTTACTTTTTGTCAAGCCTTTCAACAAGTATTTACTACCTGCGTTAGAAATTTATTGTGAAATATATCATACACATCACAAATATATAAAATGTGTATGAACAATTTGAAGATGAACATTAAAAAAAACATGTATATGCCACCCTGACCTTAAGGACTAGAAACATACCTGGGAACATGCAGGTACCCCTCTGCAAAACACACCCTTCCCTCCCTCCCCCAACAACTCTCCGAACGGAAGGATTTTGGGCCCCATTACCTTCCCCTGTATACAGATAAGAACACAGGCTTAGAGAGGTGGCGTCATTTATGCAAGGTCACACAGCCCTGGCTCATAGAAGAGCTGGGCTCAAGTCCAAGTTTCCTGATTCCAGGTCTACTACCCTATTTATTATGGCTTTGATGATTGTCTTAATGGAAACCGACAGAAAAAATTTTGATTCATTGTTTTTTGGTAATTTTCATAAGTGAATGTAATCAGCTGCACCATGGGCAAAATTTATTGTCTACAAAGTGTATAATTGCCCATTGAAAGGCCCATTAAAGACTTTACAATGCTTCATTTGCTGCCCCTGGGAATCACAGCAGGAGGAGGAGCTTGAAACAACAGAAACATCAATAGGGAAAATTAGTCTTTCTCTTTTAGACACAGTGGCCTGGGGTAAGCCCAGGTTCTGGAAAAAAAAAAGATTTCATTTCCTGACCTTTTGGCTTCATTTCTATGCTCAATGTTAATTAGACAGTTACTAAAAAAATTGTGTTATTCTTCACTTGGGAATATTCTTTTAACAAATATGGGCTAAACAAGGCTGTATCAAGGTGAAACATAGGGTATAAAGAGGTGTGGCCATAAGAAAGTCAGAAACATTTGTCTTCCTGATAATAATGATTAAGAATTTGGATGAAAATAATAAAATCCAAGATTGAAAGTCACAAAATCTAGATTGTCAAATTAAGGAGTCACATTTGGCATAGTGTTTCCTAAATCGTAATTCAGGATTGGAGAATGGCGGACGCTGGAAGAGCCTTTAGAGCTCTTTGTCTTGTAGGGTGTGGGCACGACCCATTTGTAAGGGGGCGCTGCCTGGAGGTCGCCCCCCACCTCTCTGCTCCAGTTACACTGGCCATTATCATGGGAGGGTCTTTGCCTTACCTAGTATGCTGTGCACACATCTTTTATTTTCTTAAATTTTTTATTTATTGATTTGAGAGAGAGGGAAACCTCGATTTGTTGTTTTACTTACTGATGCATTCACTGGTTAATTCTTTTATGTGCCCTGACTGGGAATTGAACCCACAACGCTGGGACGATGCCCTCACCAGCTGAGTGATCTGGACAGGGCCTGTGCCCACATCTTCCCTGAGTCCTGAGCTCAAATGTTAGTTCCTCAGGCGGTTTTCCCCGACTCCCCCACTGAGCGTAGTCCCAGCAGTTACTCCACACCACCTCACCTGGCTTTTGGCTCTGTGACACCATTGTCCAACATTGCCTTGCCTGTGTATACGTTTATTTATTGCCTGCCCTGTTCCCCAAAGAACGGAAGCATTGTGAGTGCAGAACCTGCATTCTCTTTTGTCTGTATCCCTGTGCAGAGAACAATGCCTGATTCCAGGCCTCCAGCCTCATGGGGGAGGTAGGGTTTAAGTCAGAAAGCACATCAATTGTCTCCCAAGGAGAGCTTGCCTTGAGGGAAGGCAACAGCCAATTGTTAACTTGGGTTCATGACCTGAGATTCTGACAAGTTGGGAAGAGGGTGAGTGAGGCATAGAAAGGTCCATAGCACTGGTGGGAAGCCCTCCGCAACCAGCTACACTAGCTTGGAGGACACGTTCTACGGGGAAAACAACCGTCACCCTGAGTGTAACATAACGAACAGTACTCCTGAGAGCTCTGGCTTAGTGCACCCTTGGTCAACATGTCACCGAGGAGCTGGCATAACCTCCCCAGAAGGAACACTGTGGCGTGTCAGGGTCATCCCCCCAGTGAAAAGATCAATGCAGCAGCGGACGAGGGCATATCACATTGCACGGGGACTTGTCAGCCTTGAGAACAAATGGTAGTGCACTTCCCCGTGATGTGAGGAATCTACAGCTCGTCTGCGTCGGCTAGTCCACCAGGTGATTTTTTCAGAATTACCATGAACACTTCTGCAGCTCCCGGGTTTGGGGCTCCTGCATCACACACTCGTTAAGCCGAAGGCAGAGAAATGGCGTAGATCTATCAATACTAATCTGGTTCGACGGCCTTCGCATGCTGTCAGGGACAAAAGCAAGGTGCAGCCCAGGCCACATAACACAATACAACTTTTTGGTGGAATAATGGGTAATTTTTACTTTGCTGTGTCTTTATTAATTCAGAGAGTCAGCGTTATTTGAATCTAAGGACCCGGCCTTCATACTTGCCCCCATCGCTCGGGATAATTTAGATCCCTGTTGCTTGTAGGCAAACGAATATGGAAAAAACTAGAACCGTTTTTTGCCCAGGGGTTTCCAAATTGTTCATGATTAGTCATAAGAGCTTTCTTTTTCCCACGAAAATTGCCAAACCCCAAAAGAGAACACAAATAAAAACAGAGTTAGAGTGAGTGAGCCGGGCTGGGCCTTGGCCTTAGTTACCAGTAAAACGACAGGGTTAGGCTAGGCAGATGATTTCAAACTCTGCTCCCGCTGCGGGTGGCGGGGAGGCGATGGGGAGGGACACCCAGGGACCTAGGGTCAGGGGGACGGGGATGGGAAAGCCGAGGTCCGGAGAAAGCAAGTGGAGTGGCGGGCCTGGGCTCACCCCCCGCTTCCAGGGCTAAGTATTGCTTTCCTCCACATCTGCTTTTCCATACCGCCCGGCCTTTGCGAAACGAACTGCCTCAATTCGACTGGAAATGCTAATTTTTGCTTTAGTTCAGTTTGAATATGAACAGATATTAGATTTTTTACTCGTTGAAAATGTGTCCGTTTTGAGAAATCTTTTTTGTGCGAAAAGCGGAAGGTTTAATTATAAGTATTTCTCATCAGAATGAATAGAGCTAAATGCCGTGAGCTGGCCCTGTTCACCTGAACACAAAACCTCGCGGTAGCTGGCTGGCTGCCCTCTTGAGCTCCCGTCCTCTCATATTTTACCCTCAGTGCGGATTCATGAGAAAGTAAGTGAGCCAGCCTGCCCGATGTCGCCAGCTTGTTCTGGTTTGCACAGTGCCGAAACGGGGTGTCCTGCCATCGCTGCACTGAAGTTCCCAAGCACAGGCTCTGTCTGCTAGCTGGAACGCTGTTTACATCCTAAGTCACCTTTCAGATCTGACCTACGTATTTTGTAACTTAAATCTCATTTTATTTAGACGGTCACAAACTCTTAATCACTCTCCTTTATTATGCAAATTGCTATTATTATGTACAGGCAAATTATTCTTTAGAAGCAGCTCCAGGTTGCTGATAATCAGCCTGCCTTTGACTGATTTGTCTTGTACTGCAGAGATGGGGCTCTGAGTGTGGTAGGCAGCTGTACTTGAGGGTTAGGCTACAGGTGTTGAGGAGTCCCTCAGCACGGTCTAAAACGGGGGTCGGCTCGTCCGTGGGAAAGGCAGGAATTCACACTGGGGTCAAGACTTGGTGACAGAAACCTGCAAACCCCAACAGGAAGTGGGGTGTGCCATGTATGGCGGTGAAATTCTGGGGCTTCATTTCCATCCTGCAGCCCCACGGGAAGATCGGCCAGAGATCCAGGCATTTGTCAGCTCAAGTGAGCAAGCCCTGGCCATCCCACGCAAACACTGGTGTTGGTTCCTGCTTGGGCTCCTCAGAGCCCAACTGAGTCCTGCCCAGCCTTCCCCAAAGACCCCAATTCCCACTGTCTGCACCCTCGTGAGCCCAGCAGCATCACTGTGAGGCTGGCGGTTGGTACACATTTTTTGGCATTACTCTGGCCTCTAATCAGATAAGCCTTTATCGGTAGGGACTGTTTCATCTGTTTTCTGTTTGTCCCTTTCACTGATTCATTCCTTGTCACCCCATTAGAATGACATCAAACATATAGTAGATACTCAATAAAAACTTCGGTATTAATTTCTCACTCTGCTGGGTGGGAAATGTGTGCCTCTATCAATGACATTTCTTTCTGACTGGCAGTAACGTTGCTTATGGGACCTGAATATCTAGCATGTGGTTAGTGACCTGTTTCTCTTTGTGCGTGTTTGCTTAGGATACTTTTACTTTGGCAGACACTCCACTTAATCCCTAGAAAATAGGAGCTTGGGGATACTAGGGCTCTCCTGTTAGGGCCCTGAGACATAGTTTTCCTCCTCCTGCCCCACATCCACATGACTACAAAACCAGAACCCAGGGATGTGCCCCTGGCCTGTGGAGTAATCACACAAACCTTCGAGGCCCTCTTGGGAGAGGCACCTGCAGGAGTTCTGCACCCGGGAATGGTCAGAGCAGGGAAAAGGTGACTCAAACATCACCGAAGATGCAGTGCCCCGGGGAAAACATGATGTTCACCAGCTCCTCTTGCTTCGCAAAGTGGGTTAGGATGGGGCTGGGGGCCAACTTGTTCTCCAAGAAACAGGGGTCAGACTATTTGTCCTACGGCATTTAGTTGGCCGAGGAGGGTCCATGCACCTGAACTGGATTGCCGGAGCCCAGGTGCAGCCTCCCAGAGCTCTCCTTCTCACCCTGCCTCAGCCACTGCCTGGAGTCACTAAGAAAGTGCTGGACAAATAATGAAGGTCTGTCGGTTTGGAGGTCACCCACAAGCCCTGGCTAGTCCTCCTGCCCACAAAGGTTGGGAAGTCACAGAAGCTGAGGCAGCCAGTCTGGACTCAGGACTCCTCAGGACTCAGATGCAGGGGGCAGTTCCAACAAATGCTCCCACCCAAAGTCTCCAGCAAAATCACTTACAGCTTGGATCAGGGTCTCGGGGAGCAGTCCAGCCTGACATTTATTAACACTGGGGACATCCAAAAATGCAGGACAGAGGTCCCTGAAGGACCATGTCCTCCTGCAAGTGTGCTTCAAGCTTCGTTCAAGCTCTGGCCCTGGTCATACAGGGGTGGCAAGTGACAGGTGTTAGTTGACCACAAGAGGACCCTGCACAAGCTCCGCAGCCCCTTGACAAAGTCGGGCCCATGGCAATCCTTACCCCAGGGAGCGACTGAGGGGAGTAAATGAAGGAGTCCTCGTACGTGCCCTGATTGGGGATTGAACTTGCAACCTTGGCGTATGGAGATGACACTCTGACCAGCTGAGTCAGGGTTACATAAAAGAGTCCTTATGAAAACAACTTGGTATGTTAATACTGGTGTTATATAAACATGTTTCATGATTTGAACATAAATCAGCTGATTCTGCTTTTTGAAAAATCAATTCATACTATTTTATAAAGATATCTAACCAAGTCTATTTACTAGCTCAGTTTATCAACTGAATTCAGAATGTAACCCAGAGTAAGGTTTATAGCAATAACCAGACCCACTAAGGGCACACTCTAAGTGCCCTAATCCACTAAGTATAAGCCAGCGTTGGTCACTATAAACCTCCTCCTAAGCCTTTCCCTTCTCTCACCAGGAGCTCGCGAAGTGCCAACCAGCCCCAGGTTCTCAGCTTTGTCCTGTCTGCAGTTCAAGAGGCCAGTCCCTTTGCATTTCCTCCTGATCCCAGCTTAGCTGAGAGTCACAGGCAGCAAGGACTCCTGTGGCACCCACTGGCCAACCCTGCTCAGGAGCCGAAAGCACCGGGCCACTCTCAGAGGAGGCGTAGGACGCTCTCTTGCTATCTCCCCTGCTGGGCTCTTTCTTCCTCCAGGACAGACGCAAACATGCAGGCGGAGTGGTGTTTTATCTACTCATATTGCGTCTCATCTTGAGACGGTCCTCCCCTGATTATAAAAAAGAAAATGTCACAGCTAAATATCAAGTTACTAATCTCAAATCCTTGTCTGCGCTTGATTTTGATGAAATTGTTTTGTCGTGAATTGCCTATTTTCAAGTCCAGCAATTTTATAACTTATTCTGGCCAATGGTTTCTTAAAGGGGAAAGGCTCTTTTTATCTCTGTATATTTTAGACACATACTAATGCAATGGAATAGATTTCCAATGAAATTATGTGTAACTATGAGAAAATACTGTATAGATGACTCTCGAGCCTTGAGATCTTGAGGTAGGAAACAACACTCTAAGCAAGAAAGTACAAGAGGAACCTACAGAGGAAAGGTTTTATAGATATGATGACCTGAAAATTAAAACTTTCACATATAATGATGAAAAGACCTAGAAACAAAAGTAAAAGGCAGATAATACCCAAGGCCTATGAAGTCAAGACGCCCTCTGTTTGCCCTGAGTTCCAATCCCTTCACTCACTGGCTCCGTGACCTTGAACAGGATAACCTCCCTAAGCCTCAGCGATCTGTCTGTAAAATGGGAATAATATTGTGATAATGATAACAATGGTGATGGCCTCATAGGAAAGGGCAGATCTGACATGCATACCTAAAGCTCTTAGCATAGCGTCTGGCAAGTTGTAAGTTCCCAGTAAATGTTATAAGCATTATTAAGGGGAAAATATAGGTACATGTATAATACACAAAAAGCTAATAACTTTCCTATAAAGGGGTATTTGTAAATTAGTATGAAAGATACTTTTAAAAATTAAAAAAAAATAAGCTAAAACACAGGTGAACAAATCTCACACAATGAACAAATTCAAATAACCAATAAACATGAAAAAAATATCCGCCCTCACTATAATCAGACACCTGCAGCTCCTTGCTTGGGGGTACAGACCCAACCTGTCCCACAGTCGGAATCAAACCCTTCTCTTTTAGACCTCGAACTACCAAGCCTCTAATCCCTTCTTCCACCCAACCTGGCTTAATTCAAGGCCTGAGAGTCTCCAGTTTAGGGTGGATTAGAATCACCTAGGCAGCAATTTACATACAGGTTCCCAGGCTCCATCAGTCCCAACTCAGGTCCCTGTGGAATCCAGGCATCAGCATTTGAAACAGTCTCCCAGGTTTGATGCAGATGGCCCCTACCCACGCTTTGAGAAGTTCTACCTGTCCTCTCAAAACAAGGGCCTATTCCAGCATCTTCCAGGTTCTGCACTTTCTCTCTGTCTCGCTCTCCCACTCCCCCTCTCCCCCCGCCAGAAAACTTACAGGCTCAGACCTTGAGAACAGAGCCCCGACTGAAGGGGGGGGTCTTTCTGTTCTTCTCCTGGTGAGTCTTTATACATTTAAAATAACAAAGTAAAAAGGGTCACAGGGTAACTTCTCCATTAGTTACCATGCTACATCAACTTACTAATTTGCAAAATAATTATTAAATTATAATTTTTATACCTTCCTAACTCACTATAATGGACACACAATCAGAAAAGAGTTACAAAGCTCATTATTCTCTTACATCATGTATCATCCTAGTGGCAGCTTGGATGTCACCTTCCCAGAAAGCCTTTCCTTCTCTCCCGGGTTAGAGTTGTTCTGATGTCATCCCACAGCATCCCACACTCCTCCCATCGGGGCACTTATGCCCTTGCCTGATTACTTGTTTGTTCCCACTAACCTAACTAAGCATTTGAGGGCAAGGGAGGTATATAACTTGTTTGTTTTTTATAACTGCCTCCTATTGCCCAGAGTCTCCCACATAGTAAACCGTGAATGAGTAAATTCTTCATCCCTCAGCAGGAAGGAGAAATGGACACCTTCCCTTCCTGAGCATCCTGGATGCAAACTGGATTTACCTTCTGTTCTTTTTGTGTTTCCTTTGATTTCTTACTTGAGTTCTACACAGAGGGTAGGACTTTATGGTACGAGGTCGGAATGTGTCATTTCTAGGTGGTTAGCCAGGTGGAACTTACCCGAGGCCTGTGTGTTTCTTCCCCTTGGCAATTAAAGGTGCCCAGCTGAGCAACAGCATCCAACAAAGGAAAATTCACAATGTCTAGCATCCAACAGAACATTATCAGGCTTGCAAAGAATCAGGAGAACACAACCCATAATGTGGGGCAGAGAGAATTAATCAATTGAAACCCACCTAGACATGATCTATATAAAGGAATTAGGAGACAAAGACAATACAACAGTTATTTAAACTGTATTCCAAATGTTCAAGAAGCTAGAGGCAAGATTGAACATATTAAATAGAAACATAAAAATATTAAAAACACCGAATTTAAATTTCTGGAAATATAAATTACAATGTCTGAGGTGAAAAGTAACTGAGTGGGACGGAGAACGGATTGGATATTGCAGGAGAAGATTAGTGAGTTTGGATGTATAGCAATAGAAACTAGTCAAAATGAAACTATGGGGAAAAAAAGTTTGAAAAAGTGAACAGATTATCTGTGAGCTGTGGGACAACTCCAGGTAACTAAATACATGTGTCATTAAAGTCTCTGTTTGGCAGAGAGGGCAGAAAAATATTTGAGGAAATAATGGCAGAAAGTTTTCCAAAATTTTATGAAGTATATTTTATTGATTATGCTATTACAATTGTCCCAGTCTTTCCCCCTTTGCCTCCCTCTGCCTGGTAGCCCCCTTCCCTCCAGCAGTCCTCCTCTTAGTTCACGTCCATGGGTCGTGCAAATAAGTTCTTTGGCTTCTCCATTTCCTATATTATTCTCAACCTCCCCCTGTCTATTTTGTACCTACCAGTGTGTGCTTCTTATTCCCTGCCACTTTCCCCCATTCTTCCCCTTCACCCTCCCAGTTGATAACCCTCCAAATGGTCTCCCTATCTATGATTCTGTGCCTGTTCTGGTTGCTTGCTTAGTTTTTCTTTTCTATCTTTCTTTCTTTTTTTTTTTTTGGATAGTTGTGAGTTTGTTGCCATTTTAATGTTCATAGTTTTGATCTACTTCTTTTTCTTAAACAAGTCCCTTTAAATTTCACATAATAATGGCTTGGTGATGATGAACTCCTTTAGCTTTACCTTGTCTGAGAAGCACTTTATCTGCCCTGTCTAGCGTTGCTGGATAGAGTAATCTAGGTTGTAGATCCTTGCTTTTCATCGCCTTGAATACTCCTTGCCAGTCCATTCTTGCTTCTTGTTTCTCTTTCTGTTCTGGTTGAATGTTTATTGCTTCCCTATGCTCCAGATCATTGATTTGAATCCTGGCTTCCTTCCCTTCACTGTTGGTTTCCTGTGGATTTTTCTTTATTTTGCTTTGTGTAACCTTCATTTCGTCCCTTATGTTGTTGCCATACTCAATGAGTTCTCTGAGCAACCTGCATCTGATAGGTTGGTTATCTCTGTTCCCTTTAGTTCTTTTTCTGGGGTTTTGTTCTGTTCTTTCATCTGGGCCATGTTTCTTTGTCTCCTCATTTTGGCAGCCTCCCTGTGTTTGTGTCTATGTATTAGGTAGAGCTGCTTTGACTCCCTGTCTTAGTGCACCTGTTAAGTTGTATGGGGCAAAGCCTTAGGTTTAGCCAGCGTTGGGCAGCCTGCTTCACTGTTTTGTGGCTCTGTGTGGGGGGAGGGACTGGAGAAGGGACAGTGCCGCTGCCTGGCTTCTGGAGGTTTGCCTGGCACTTGCCCCATTTCCAGTCACTTCTCCCACTTCTGGTATGCAACTGGAGCTCTTCCAGCTGTTGCTCTGGCGGTGAATCTCAGAGTAGTCGGGTTTACGGATGTTCTAAGTCCATGTAGGCCCTTTAAATGGACTCTCCTGAGAACCCAGCAGTTTCTTCCGCTGCCACAACTCCCGCTGGTTTTTAGCCAGAATTTATGGGGCTTTATCTTCCTTGTGCTGGAAATCTGGACTTCGCAGTCTGTCTTGGGGCTGGGATTACTCATTCCCAAGGTATCCGTCCCAATTATTATCTGCCATGCTTGAATGTGGGACCACCTATTCCACTGCTGCTGCCTCTCTGTGCCACACCACGATCCTCACCTTGTCACCCCGACTCCGCATCTCCATCCCTCCTACCCATCTGCATGAATGTGGTTTCTTTAACTCTTTGGTTGTCGGACTTCCACACGGTTCAATTTTCTGGCAGTTCTGGGTGTTATTTGTTTTGAGGTTAGTTGTAATTCTTTTTGTGGTTTCACAAGGAGGCAAAGTATGTCTACCTATGCCTCTACCTTGACCAGGAGTCCCCAAACTTTCCAAAAGTTAATGAAAACCATAAACCTATATCTCCGACAAACTCGACAAAACTCAAGCACAAGAAACATGAAGAAAATGACATTAAGGCAATAACATAATAAAACTGTTTAAAATATTCAACAAAGGGAAAATCTTAGGGGCATTTCTGAAAAGAAAACATTTTCAATTCTATACTCAAGAGTGCAGGGAAAGACTTTTCAGACAGTTTTATGCCTACCTGTGCCATGCTCTAGCGAAAATGAACCACCTGCACTTCAAGTGTGTTCTTTCCTCCTCCCAGCCCTTGTTTCTGAAATCCTGCCCATCCTTCCAGGCGTGTCTCAGATGAGGCCTCCTTCTTGAAACCTTTCCTGGTTGCCCACTGGATTTTATTCTTACTTCTCTGAGGATCCTATAATCCTTTTCATTGTGTCGTAAGTGTTTGAGGATTTGTCTTTTCCCTCCCACTGGCCGATGCATTCCTCGGGGGCTGTTGTTCTTCCTCATCGCCCACAGAGCGCACCCACACTGCCCAGAACCAGCACTCAGCATTTGCTATAGTGACTTACGTATTGCTTAGTTGGTAAAAGGTTTCTTTTAAACTCCTTTCCAAGATATTTCTGACTGATTTAGAAGTACCTATTTATTCATCAGCAAACACTTTTATAAGCCGGGTCCTGTGCTTATAAAGGTAAGACGAAATCCCCAGCACAAAAGGTTCACAACACAGTTAATTGATTTAATTCAGTTGTTTATAAAAGAGCTTTCTTTAAAAAAAAAAAAGTTTGGGTTTAATAAGGAGTATAAAGGCTGTTGGTTAGAGTCTCCCTGTGTCTAGGGAATGAATATTCTCAAGTTCAGCGTCTCCACTATTTCCTGGTATACTTCCAACCGGGACCCCATCCCAGACTCTGGTATGCAGCTGCCTCTTCAACATCGTCACTGGGAAATCTAATGGAAATAATGGTAACATACCCCAAACTGAACTCCTGGTATTCCCCTCAAAGCTATTCCATCTGCAGTTCTGCCATCTCCATTAATGGCAATTCTCTTTCCACTGCTTGGCCACTAACCTTGAAGTCATTTAACTCCTCTTCTCCTCATCTCACATCTCACATTGAAGCTGTCAGCGAATTCCATCCACTTCACCATCAGACATATCTAGACCCTGTCTACTTTTTACCATCTCTACTGCCACCTCCCCTGGTCTAAGCTACTATCTTCTTTCAGCTGGATTGTTGCAATAGCTATATTAATGGCCTCTCTGCTTCCACTGCTCACCCTGCCCACACACGGGGTCTAGTGTCATCATAGTGATCTCTGAAAAGGCAGGTCATGTTACTTCTCTGCCTAAAATCCTTTAAAGACTCCTCATAAAGGCCTATACCTTTACAAGAGCTTGCCAGGTCCTACACAAACTGGTTCCCTTTTGCCTCCTTCCTCCAACATCTCTCTGACCTCCTTTCCCCCTACTCCCTCCCACTCACTCTGCTTTAGTCTCCTTGCAATTCCTTGAGCTCTCCAGACAGTCCCATTTCAGGGCCTTTGTACTTACTGTTCCCTCTACCTGAACGGCTGTTCCCATGTAGCCCCAAGTGTCCCTCCTCCTTCAAGTTTTTTTCTCAAATGTCACCTCAGTGAGGCCTTTGCCACCCACATGGCATAATTGCATCTTCCCTTCCCACTGGTTGAACGTCCCCCCTGCTCTATTGTTTTCCATAACACCAATCCCCTTCTAACAGCACAGATAAGTTACTTTGGTTTTTGTCTGCTCCTCTCCCTGCAGAACATAAAGTCCAAGAGGATGGGGATCTGTATGTGTTGTTCATATTGTTTCTCTTGTACCCACAATAGTGCCTGGGACATAGTAGGTGCACAGTAACTATGTCATGAATGAATGAATGAATGAATGAATGAATGAATGAATGAATGAGTGAGTGAATGAATCTCTGACAGGCAGAGCAGACCCCTAAGTCAGTCTTACCAATATCTGACATCATCTCCTGTTTGGTGGGTGGCATGAATTCTGAGGAAGGAATTTTAAAAATGCTCCAGGACCCACCTTCAAAACTCTTCGCATGTCAAGAAACTGGACTGAGAAACTGGGCTTAGTTTCTATTTGCCCTTGTTGAGTTGTGGGTGAATTCATCTGTGAAGAGGTATTCATCAAATACCTCAGCAGATGCACAGCAAAGAACAATGAGCTGTATTTAGAGAGACAGGGTGACTAAAAGTGACAAATTAGAGACCAAAACTATACAGAGACAGGGTTTTAGTTGTGCAATACAGACAAATAAGTGCAGAAGGAATTAAGTGAGAAAGAGACAAGTGTTCTGAAGTGAGCTGAGAATCACTTGTCTCTCCAGGCCTCTCATGCAGTTTTCTGAAGCAGGCGTGCTGCTGGAATAATCTTTCACTAACTGTTAATAACAATACTTTGCGCTCACATTGTTCCCTTCAACAAGCATCTTTAGAGAATTTCTGATTTTTATCTAAGCATTCTTCTCTGCACCTTATAGTCAGAAAAGTATACATAAACCATAGTTAAGTAACTTGTCTGATGTTGGGGGAATGGACAAAGAATCAAACCATTATCCCCAAACTCTGCCTTGTGGCATTCTTTGTACATAGCAAAACCATTTGTGAAGATGCTTTGTCAACCCACTCCCTGCTCAGCCCCCTCCTCTCTCAGCACAGGGAGTAGCTATGAGTGGGTACTCCAGAAGACGTTTGGAGGAGGTCCTTAGGGTAAGCTGCTCACCCACAAAATAATTGTTGATGCTTTTAGCATCGGAACACTGGCTGGATGAGCCATTGGTCTGGCAAACATGCCATTCCTATGGGTTCCAAAAAGATCTGGTCACTGAAAGAATGAATGCGTGAGCTCACACTGAACATAAATAAAAATATGTGCAAATTATAATTAGTATCATTAACTTCCCTAAATCTGATACCCACAATATATCTATTGTTTTCCTTTTACACCCATCGACCGGAAAAATGACAACCTGGGAAACAACAGTCTTTTCAGAGGTCTGTTTCCCCAGTCACCAGAGATCCCAAACTTTAGAGTCATCCTAGAATCTGCTTTTTCTCTGGCAAGTTCTCTTGATTCCGTCTCCGTTGTTTTTATTACAGACTCCGAAATTCCCTGAAGCACAGAAAGGAAGCACTTGAGAAATCCTAAAATATCAGTAACAGTAAGCTAACATATACTGAGTTCTAGGAGCCATGCTAAGAACTTTTCATGGACTATTGAACTGAATCCTTATGATAACACCTAAGGTAGATACTGCTATTATTGCCCTCTTAAGAATGAGGGAACTGAGGCACAGAGAGGTTGAGTGACCTGTCAAAGGTCACACAGCTAATAGGGGTGTACAGGAGTGAAAATACATAGTATGATTCCAGCACTCATTATAAAGGCTTTGGGGTCTGCCTTTTACTTTTTAGACCTTTAAAGACCTCACTCATGAAGAAGAGAGTTCTTTTTAGAAGCAGGATGTTTTCATCTCCCTCAATACGCTTTCATTCCTCAGAGCCCCACTCTCAACTTTTTTCTCTCTTTTCAACTCATCCTCAGTTTCAAATTCAGCATCCTTGCTTCAAAACTAACCCCTCTCTGTGTTTCCTCAATTTTGTCCATGATGCCATCATCTTTCTCAGTGTTGGATAGGTCTAGGCCAGATGGGCCATTTTTCTTTCTTACATCCAAATAGTCACCAAGATCAATTCAGTGGTCTCTATGATACTTTGAGAATATATACCTTCTTCTCCATTTCTGATGCCGCCACCTCAGCCACACATGAGTTATTTCTTGCCTGGACGAATGCAATAGCTTCTTTACTTTCTTCTTGCCCCTGGTCTCCCCTCATCCACTTTTTCCTGAATCACATCACCAAAGCAGTCCTAAAAAACAACTTTTCTCATGATCCTCCCTGCCCACAACCCCAGTAAAGGGTCTACAATATTCCCAATTGTCCATCACATTCATTTCTTAATAGTGGAAATTCAAGGCTCTCTCTCAGCCAGCCAACCTTAGTTCCACTCCACCTGTCCCCCACCTCCCCGCAAACTCCCCAGTGCAGGAAGGCCTGCTTGGTCTCTTGCTCTTCCAGCCCTGTACAGTTTTCATTCCAATCCCTAGACCTTGGCTCAAGTTACCACTTGTGCTTGCAATGATTGGCCCTCCTTGCCTGCTCAAATCTCACCAACTCTACATTGCCCATGAAGCCTTCTTCATCACTTTAGTGAGGATTGGTCTTCTCTCTTCTTGACTACCTGGTACTTACTCATCACACAACTAACTCGCTGTAAAGGGTTTTCCTCTATACGTCTTCTTGTTCAGAGGGATTGATTCCAAGGTCCTCAAGTGTTGCATATAGGAAAAGGACTTCTTTTTTTTTTTTTTTTTTTGCCTTTGAGTGAAAAGGACTCCAGATTCCAACACTCACCCACTAGAATTACTAAAAAATGGGAATGATTTTGCAGTTTCCAGCTGATCATTTTAGGTTAGGTACAGTTAGTTATCTACAACCCATTCCCAAGTACGTCACAGTTTTTCCATACAGCCCAGGCAGGGTCTCCAAAGTTCCCAGCACTCAGTGAGCACAAGAAATTTTTTCTGAGTGGCAGGTGAAAGGGTTACTTCATCTATTGCATTCAGAACAAACTCCACAAATTGCATTTTAAATGATCTTTAGTTGGCCTTGATATTTTAACTCTACCTTTCAGTAAAGAAAATTGTGTCTTGAACTTTAGTTAAACTAGAAGTAAATTATATGTACTTAAAATATAGAGCTGTTAAAATCCAAAGAGCTACATAAAAGCAACTGATGGGCTGAAAAATGCTCCCTTTGTAGCAGAATCACAACCTAAAAGCTCCAGCTTTTTTTCACACAACATGACCTTTCCTTTGCAGATAAAATGCATGTAAATTAAACTTGAATGTCAACTAGATTCGGCCAAGGATTTCTTTTTTGGAGGGATGGGGAGGGGAGTTTGAGGAATGTAGAGCAAAAATAATGTCCTTTTCTCCCCCCAGATAAGCATGTTTTATCAGATCTGAAGGCTGTTCTGATCGTTGCCACACAGGTAACCATATCCTAAAGAACATGAAAGTCCAAGACGTAAATCGTTCCCCTTTCTTAGAAGTTGTTTTGCTCCACCTTCCACTTACGTTTTGTCAATTTTTCAAATAAAAGCATCCAAAACTCTCTTTTAGGACTGCTACCAAATAGGAATCAACAAAATTTAACAACAGTTGAGCCCATCAGGATTGGGGTCAAGATGACTCTGCCAAATCTCATCATCAGTGACCCTGCCGAAGGGGTGGGGGTCCACGAAATGCAGGCCTGCTGAGAAGCCCTGTTGCCATGTCAAGGCTGACTCTCTGGTTTTCAATGACAAGATAATCAAGATTAGGGTGATGCTCATCTAGGCTGGAGGAAGCCAAATCTTATCCGGAAGCAACAGTTGATAGAAGCACTTCGGAACAGACAACTTGGCATTCTGAAGGAATCGAAGATAAAGCGGAAACCCAGAAATAAAATGTTGAGAGCACGGGGCCAGAGAGGCTAATGATAAGTAGTGATTAATCTTAACAGCAACAATGAACACTTACTGGGAACCTAACTAAACCAGGCCCTGTATTTTACCAACAGCATTTCCCTTAAACCTCACCATGAGGTGTGGACCATATCTCAGCCTTACAGATGAGGAAACGGAGGTTTGAGGAAGTTAAAAGACTTGCCCAAGGTCATTCACATGCTGGGAGTCCAGGATGTGAATCCATCGGACTCCCAGGTCCACACTGCTCACTACCACAATGTACCTCAGGGAAGCATCAGGAAGAGAGGACTTGGCTGGGACCTAACAGTGGAGGAGGACTCCCCAGGCTGCTCAAATTAAGGGCAGGCACACATCAGCCGAAGGCAGCAGCGGCATCACATGGAGGTAACCCTGGGCCAGCTACAGAGCGATCCCGGGACAAGGGCAATCAGGAGACGAACCACCCCCTGGCACTGGAAGACCCACGATCTGAGAAGTTGTCCTGGAACTCATCCAGAAAGGGCCCTCTGCCCAAGGTTCTCTCAGCCTCTGGGCTAGTGCCGCTAAGTGATTAGCTGGTCTAAGGCGTTCTGCCGTCTCCCCAGAGCGGAGTGGCCCTTTTCAAGTGGGGCATGTGGTATTGGGTTCCAAAGGGAAAAACCCATTTTTTCCTGGCATAGTGGCAGTGTAGGTTGAAGAAGAGGTAAGGACATTGCAGATAGAGAGGAGACAATGCCAGGTCCCTGGATATCCATCCTGCTCAGGTTGTAAAGGCTCAGTAGGTTTGTTCCTTCTGCCCTCAACTCTGCCATTTTGGCTGAAAAGAGACTGGGGGCTGTTAACAGCTGCAAGACCTGGGAGCAGGTCCAAACGGCTTAATGTCATTCATGTGGTCAGTACAACTGCTCTCAAGGGTCCAGATGGCCAGTCTTGACCCACTTGTTTCCTACCTGTGTTCTTAGAGAATCATGGCAACTATATACATAGATATATATACATATATCTACACTGAATGTTTTATTTGCATGTGTGCAAAATACGAGTTGATGAAGCAAGTGTCTGAAGGAGGTGCTAAGGGGTCAGCTCTCTCCTATCTTCCTCAGCATACCATCGTGACCTGATACCCAAGTTAGGTTTACGTGTGTGTGCACAGTATCAACACCAAGCACAGCAGAGGTGTAGCTTCTAGTTCTCCCCTGCCCTCAGTAGCTTCTGACATGGACACCAACCATACAGTGACAGGTGCAGCATCCCAAGTGCCCATGTGCTCATGCTGCTCTGAGGAAGACCAGGGAAGCCCACCTCCCAGACTCTGCATTTGGGTTTGTGACTTTGACCGCCCTGTTTTTTGGTGTCCTGCTATATCAGACCTCTGATTTCTCATCAGGGCCTACTCCATCCTGCAGGACCTATGGGGTATAAGTTTCTCCCCTTCTACTGAGGAGAACACATGAGGTCTGAAACAAGGCCCAGATACAGGGTTAATGGTGGTTAAAGCTGTCCAGATGTTGACTACTCTAGACTTGGGAAGCCAGCCAAGAAGGAGCAGGCTGGAGGGCGGGCTCGGTGCCATAGCCACCCTCTCAAGTGCAACCACACCCTCAGGTCAGCTCTGTGTTTGGTATGTCTTCTCCCGGGAGGTATAAACCCAGGGTTAACTAAGGTTCGGACAATCCTGATTGAGTAGCTTGGGCTCTGCAGAGGAATGACCCCTATCTGCTCCCATGGACCAATGTCAAGGGTCGACAAACTTCTGTAAAGGACCAGACAGAAAATGGCTTAGGCTTTGTGGGCCATATGGTCTCTGTTACAGCTACTTATTTCTGCTGTTTCCTGTGAAAGTAACCACAGGCAGTACATAAACACACGGGCACGGTTGTATGCCAATAAAACTTTATTTATGGTCACTGAAATTTGAATTTCATATGTTGATGTGTCATGAAATATGATTCTTCTTTGGATTTTTTTCCTAACCATTTATAAACATAAAAACAATTCTTCCTTCGTGGGCTGTACGAAAACAAAGCAGGCTGGGTTTGGCCTGTAGGCCACAGTGTGTCGACCCTGGGATGAAATCCTCAGCTTTTACACCATCTGGAAGTGACCCAGTCCAAGGGGCAGGAAAGGGAGGTAAACCCTGGCACAGCAACTTAGGGTCTTCAAGGAATATAGCATCCATGCAAAGAGGAGCTCTGACTATGGGGGTAGGATTTCTTTCCCCTTTAATCAAGATAATGCAAAGATCCTTAAACGTGGGCCTCATAGCAGTCATCATGAAAAGCCCTGTTTATTACAATAATGTGTTACTGCTTAACACAGCTGGACTCTCCTCCCTGAGAAGCACCCTCAGGACTGCAGCACATGCTTTTGAAAAACCACAGTGAAGGGAGATCTCCAAACACTGAAGGCGGAGCTGATTTTCAGAAATGGCCAAAAGAATGAAACAAAAGCCAAACCAAACCAAACACAAAAAAACCATCTCCACCCAACCAACAATAATAACAATGGCACCACGACTACTATCCTATCAGAATCAGGCTGGGAAATAATAGGGAAGCATGCAGTTGTGGTTGAGCTAAATAAAGCCATTTTTGTCCACAGCCACCCAAGGTTATAAGATGAGACTGCGACAAACTAAGCTTGGAAGTCTTAACATGGTCCCTGACAACGTGAGTGTTGTTCGGCCAACACGCTGTCAGCCAATTAAAAAAAAATTTTTTTTTTCAAATTTTTGTCAATATTTAAAAGCCAAGCGATTTTACATAAAAACTCAGGTGTTTTTTTTTTTTGTTTGTTTGTTTGTTTTTGTTTTTACTTCTCTTGAAAAATAATCAAAAGATCAGGCACGCTGGGCTCTCCTTCTTACATGGCAGCAATCAGCAAGAGCCTCCCTTTTAGACAGAACACAGGAACCTCGGGCTGGCGGTCCCTACCACACTCTATCATTCCCAGCCTGGTGGCGGCTGCCACATAACCTTGTGCTTATGGTCTTTTCCCTCACAAAAGAGTAACACAATCACATGGTTCAAAAGTCAAAATAATACACAAAGCTATGCAGTGAAAGGCTCATTCCCACTCTACCCCCACCCTCCCTAAGTAAGCACTTTTGTTAATTTCATTTATTTTTCCTCTTCTTCCTTACACAAAGTAGTACAATATATATGTTTCTCTGTCTTGCTCTCTTCACTTAAAATAAGTATACCCTGGGGATTGTTCCAACAGCAGTACAGAGACAATGTCCTCATTCATGTTTTACAGCTACCTGGTATCCCAGCGGGTGTACAGGTTCGTTTGACTAGTCCTGCATTGGTGGACACAGGTTGTTAAAAGTCTTTTGCTCTCATAAATATTGTGCAGTGAACGACCATGTGCTTATGTTATTTTTTAGATGGTAAAGGCTGTTGTGCAGGATAAATTCCCACAAGTGAAATTACTAGGTCAGAGGATAAATGTATTTGTAATGTTTTAGGTATTGATCAACTGTCTTCCTCATGGGTTGTACCATTTTGCACCCCAAACCGGAATGCAACAGCATGTCTATTTCCTTTCCGCTTCTTCAACAGAATGTGCTGTCAAACTTCCGTAGTTTTGTCATTCTGGTAAAAACTATTCAGGGCAGTCATAATTCCCATTTTTAAATCAAGAGGTCTTTTCTCATGTGTTTAAGAGACATTGGCATTACTTTTCCTAAGAACTATGTTCCATTTTCCTATTGAATTCCTATTTCTGTTGCTGATTTTACCCATATTATTCTTGCTTTTTTTTTCTTATCATCTTCTGGGAGCACTTATATATATATGTACCAGGAAGATTAGCCCTATATATATGATATGAGCTGCAAATATATTTTTTCCAGTTTGTTATTTATCTTTGCCTTTACAGTGTGTGTGGGGTTTTTTGGTTTGTTTTGTTTTGTTTTTTGTTATTTGCTGTACAGAAGTTTTGTTGTTGTTGTTGTATGTGCTTTTAAAATGTAGTTAAGTTTATTTATTTACTGTTTGCTTCTGGCTTTTGCGTTATAGTTTGAAAGAAAGGTCTTCCCCATTTCAAGATTATGAATGAAGTTACACATATTCTCTTCTAGTAATTTTAAAGCTTCATTTCTTAAAGTGTAACTTTTTGATCCACTCAGAGCTTAAGGTGCACATCGTGAGAAGTAAAACTTTCTTCCTAGTGGGTGCTCAACCCTAGTTTTTGTGCAGGATGACAAGTCTAACTGTACTTAAGTAATAATTAGTTATGTTGCCCTTTTAATAAAGTTATTTACAGTTGCCAACCAGTCCCTGGTCAGAATGTGCCAGCCAGAATTACCATGCTGAGAAGATGTACTTTCAGCCAAAAGTACAGAACTCTGAATCCTGTTAGCTTGAGGAGGCTCATTATGGATAAATGAGCCATTTTGGAGGACTTTTTGAAATGATGATATTAGTCTGTATACAGTTCATTTCTTTGTTCCTAGATCTCTAAGGACATGGTTCCTTAATGAGGGGACTTCTGATCACAACCTCACTGAAGACATACTGGAGCTGCATGAAGAGGGGCGGGAGGTGTAGACTTCAGCCTTAAGGGGTGTGCACACCAACTGTCAGGCTGAGTACTAAATAGTTCTCTTAGCAACTTCTCTACTAGAACTGCCCTAGGGACAGCTCTTTTAAAAAGATTGTTTCCTCGTGTGAATAATTCTCTGTCCTAAGAAAGTCAAAGTAAAAATGAGAAAAATTTGCAAAGATGAATGCTGAGGATTTTGCCAAAAAAAGAAGGAAGGAAGGAAGGAAGGAAGGAAGGAAGGAAGGAAGGAAGGAAGGAAGGAGAAAAGCAAAGAAAGAAAGAAAGAGAGAGAGAGAGAGAGAAAGAAAGAAAGACAGAAAGAAAGAAAGAAAGACAAAGAAAGGGGCTTTTCAGTAATAAAATTGGTTCCTCTGCCTGAAGAAGAGGACTCAAGTGGTGTCCAGTGAGAGTGAGGTGTTTAAGGCAGCTTTCTGTCATCAGGAAGTCATGCTGTATTCTCCCTGCTCAGGAGTGTGCACCCACCCCCAGGCCGCACCCCTAAACATTAATTCAGCGTCTCTGAGGGTGGGAACTACGCATCGTCATGTTGAAAGCTCCCCATATGATTTCAATGTGCAGCTGCTGCTCTGGAACTGTGCTACTCAAAGTGTGGTCCTCAGACCAGCTGCCTTGGTATCAGGGGAACGTGTTAGAAATGCAAAATCTCAGGCCCCCACTTAGACCTTCTGAATCAGAGTCAGCATTTCAGCAGGACCCCTAAGATATTCATAAGCACATTGAAGTTAGAGGTGGTCTAGAGCAGTATTTCTCAAAGTGTGGCACCTGAACCACACTCACCACAGGGTAGAAAGATGGGGAAATCATGATTCTGTATGTTTCAGGGTGGAGCCCTGGAACCTACATTTTTAATGTGTCAACTGTTTGAGAACTACTCCCAAGAGGAAAGCCAGCATGGACATTCCCTCATTGGCTTTAAAAGGTCAAGGCATGACCGCTGTTAAGTGCGGGGAGGGTGAGTTGGTGATAATCTATAAATGTTTCTCAGCCTGATAAATGTGGTTTCTGCTCTCAGACCGGTAATAGAACAGGTGGTGGTAGTCAAATTTAGCTTTCAGATTGACACAGAAATGAGTCCGTTCTCTTGAGTTAGTGGCTGAACAGGCTGCAATTTGGGTACATAAGCCTCTACCTTAAAAGCAGGATTAAAAATATAAAATGTCGATGCTCGATGCATCCTTCTTAGAAGGTTTCATAAAATCCCTCAAAATGCACAGTAGAGAGATAAGAGAAGGAACAAATTCCCCTAATGATATTTCTTCATTTTGCAGAGGTGTGTTTTTGAAATTTTGGCTTGGGCCCAGATTTTAAAATCTTTATGGGTAAAAACAAACAAACAAACAAACAAACAAATGAAAAAATGAAGCCAGGGATAGAACATTTGATCTCTCAGAAAATGTGTTTGCAGTGTATAGTACTTCCATGTAGTTTTAAAAGCATTTCAGCTCATTTAAGATATTTAAAAGCTTCTATAACAGAAGCGTTAAGTGGACTGATCTTCAAATATCTAGGATTTCAAATCATTCCTCACACTTGACTTGAGATGACAGAACTGAAATCTTTGTAATTATAAAGTGAAATAAGATCATTGTGGTTGTAATGGATAATAAAATGGAATGGGGAACAGCAATGTGATCTACATGCAATTGTTAGGTAATTTCTGAGTTAAAAATCAGCAAAAGCAGTGAAACTTAAAACTGGGGAAAAAAAAGATTCTTTGGGCTTTGTTTTAAAGAATCTCTTCAGAGCAGTGTTTCTTAAACCTTTTCCGGGGAGCACAGTGGAGCATCTTTGAAAAATACAATGAAAAGCTATAGACTCTTCCTAGATGCACCGCCTGCAAGCAATTTCTGGAGTTCTACAGACTCCATGGAGCCCATACTAGAACCATCAGCTCCGACACTTGAAGAAAACTGCTTTAGGCCTAGGAGCAACTTTCTCAGCATCAAGGTCCTAGGCGGTTGGTAAAATTAGGGCTGATTGTTTTCACTTAAACCGAGACAATTAGGTCAGCAATCTCTCTTGGGGACCGAGGCCGGGGTGGGGGGGAAAAACCAGACCACTACATTAGGCCAGGAAAAGAATCCCTTTGTTGAAGAAGCCGACACCCTTTCAGATATGCTGCTTCCCTGCTCTCGCGGGCCCTCAGTGAGTTGTGCAGGCAGAGCCCAGGGACTGCTGGGGCTCCCGTCACACCAGAAAGTAAAAACTTTTGTCCAAAGTTAGGAAGGAAACTAGGCTCTTACAAACACTGCTTATACCCCTCATTTACCAGCAGACTGGACGATATCAGAGGCGGAAGACTTACCCCTTCACCCCTTCACCATTTAACTGATGAGGACGCTGACCCCCGAGGGCTAAGGTGACATCCTCAGGGACCTCTCTCCACAGCACCCTGCCACCTGGTCAGGGGACAAGGCCTGGGGCTCTTTCCGCACACTGCCCACCGCCCACCCAGGCAGGAGCACCACGGGGAGTCAAGCCCCGCCTACCGGCACCATGGAGTAGGTCATCATCATCAGCATGTCTTGGCTCTCAGCACGGAGGTGCGGCACTGGCTCCCCGCCTTGGCTGCGCTTGTTGCGCGCGGCGCCCGCGGGGTCTGGGGGTGGTGCGGGCGCCCAGCGCTGCGCGCGACTCAACTCCTCCAGGAAGGCGCGCAGGGCGCTGTCCTCGCTCTGCTCCCTGGCTCGCTGCTCTTCCAGCGTCCGAAGTGCCGCACTCAGCCCACGCCACTGGCACAGTGCAAACACCGTGCCCGCGGCATTGAGTGCCGAGAGCAGGGCCACGACGGCCAGGGCACCGCGCAGTCCCCGGCCCGCTTCCCCACAACCTCGGTCAGCGCTTCGGGCCATGCTCTGCGCACCTCGGGCCGGCGGTCAGGCTGGGCCCCCTCCCGCCCGGGCAGCCTTTATAACCCACGGGCAAGCCGTGGGCTGGTGGCAGCGCCGTGAGTCACGCTGCCCTTTGGCCCGGCTGATGGGGCAGGTTGGGAACAGTAGCAGTGGCGCCCGAACAGCCCGGAGGGACAGAGATGGGTAGACGGGGAGAGGAGCTAGTGGAGACAGCCCGAGGAGGAGGGGTAGACAGGGCTCATGCTCCCGGTGCTGGACAAGCAAACCAGCAAATCCTCCTCTCCCTCCTTTTCCAAACTGCCCTGTCGGTATTGCCGTGGCTCAGATGGCCAGACAAGGGTCAGACTGAGGAGGAGAGCAGGAATTTTTATGGGCAAGAAGTCATTGGAATCCTCCCCCTGTTCCCCCCACACTGCCCTCTCTGGAGAAAAGGATCAGCATGCCCTGATGCCAAGGCACATGCCCACTGTTCCTGGAAGGTCTGTGGCTGGGCCAGGTCCAGGCTGCTCGTCACTCCTCCCACCATCTCAGGACCTCTGAAGACCCCACTAGATCTTTACAAAGGAGGGAATGTACAGAGGCAGTGAGACAGTTGACACTGGAGGGTTAAGAAGGCCACTGGTCAGAAACTGAAAATCCCAACCCTGTCTGGAAAGCAGGAGTCATCTCTGAAGGGAAAGTTCCAGGATTTGACAGGCCAAGAACTCTCCCATGAGACCCATACCTGGGAGGTGGCAGAGTGATGAGAGAAAAATTCCAGAGTGGGAATCAAGAGACCTGGCTCTAATCCCATTCTGCCACTGCCCAGCTAAGACCTTTGAGCATGTCCCAGGGCAACTCAGGACTGATTCTGAGGGGTTCTCTGGCTGAAGGGTTGGGACTTTAGCCGGGACCCTTCCTGGCCTTACCCAGCCTGCCTTGCTTCAGGCAGCTGATGCCTAGTTACCCCTTCGCAACTTCCTTTTCCTGTCAGCTTGGATGCCTGCTGTGCCTCAAGGGTCACTGTCCCCCAGACGCAGAGTCGCTTCTCAGCCTCTTTGCTTTCTTTCTCAGCTTTCCCCAGAATGGTTCTGCTGTCCCCGGGCCCCAGGGCCTGTAGGAGGCCCCCGTGGTGTGGGAGGACCTCAAGCGGAAGCCATGATTGCTGTTTCCATCACCCGTTATCCCAGAGGAGGAGGTGGCCCATCAAGCCAGCTCGAGTTGTCAAAGAGAAAGGACTTTCTCTGGCATAGCGGGCCGCAGCTGTTTGTGCACTGAGGAAACCAGTAGGATGATGGGGAAGCAAGTACCTCATGACTTAATGACAAGACGTTGGTAACCATCTTCTCCCCAAAGGCATATATTCCAATTCTTGTAGGTGGGGTTTTCCCCCCCACAGAAAAGCAAGTCCAGGGAGCCTCAGACTTCTCACCCACTACTCACTAGTGTGAGCCACGGTAGAACCTCTGGGGAAGCACAAGAAAACCGAAGTTACATCTCAGAAGTTCTGCCTCAAGGACTGGATTCCTGAGTTTTAATAGGGACATTGACCACCTTGCATTTTCTTAGAAGACCGTCTGGATGAAAAGCAATTAGGAAAGCATGAACGTCCAAGTGGCTCATGAAGGACCCCAACTATAAAGACAAGATGGCTAGGAGGCGAGGGAGATGATTCAGACAACCTTGTCTAGTTCCTCCCAACTCTAACATACTGTGACCTAATTGAAGAATTGCCACATACCCTTATCTCTTGTCATTCAGGCTTAGGATGCCACTTGTAAGTCCTTTCCCCACTGGGGAGAAGACAGAGAGAGAGAGTTTGGGAGTCAGCCTACTGAGCCCCTACTATCTGTCGGGCACAGTGATGGCCTTTGGAGGTGTAAGAATGAACAAGACAAGCAGCTTATAGTGCAGGCAGAGTCCCATGGAGCCTCCCGAGCTTCTCTTTCTCACAACATTGATAACAGTTGCTGTTGCCTGACTGTCACCAGCGCCCACCATCGACAACAGAATATACAGCGCCTGAGGTTAGGGGCCACATCTTGTTTGACCCAGACTCCCCCAACACCTGGCACAGCTCCTGGCTTGAAACGGCCATTCAGTAATTTCCTGTCGAATGTGTGAATGAAAAAATGAATGTATGAAAGGCTGTTTAGTGAGGGCATTTCTATGTGAAACATGTGTGTGTGGTGGTGGTAGGGCTTAAGAACAAAACTCCGCTTATGCCGCAGACCTGGCCCCATCTCCCTCGGAAGGCTGCCTGTCTAGTGGTCTGGAGAAGGAGGGCAGCCTGACATATATACCCCCACCCCCTCTGGCTCAGAGCCCACAGCCATTAGAAGGAGTCGAGTTCCAGTCCCACTTGGAACCAGTCAGGCTCTGCCCGACAACCTTAGGCCAAGATGGCCCTCTTGGGCATAGGACTGCAAAGGCTGTGGCATGGACAATGGGCTGGGTGGGTGGAGTGCCTGAGACACTGCACTGGGGCCAAGAGAGGGGCAGAACGAGGGCAAAAAAAAAAAAATGGACAGATTCATTTCCACCCAACCAGTCTCCCAGTCCTCTCCAAGCCTTTCTGTGTAGGATGGTATTTTACGAGGAAGGAGAAGGGGGGACATGTTACCATGACCTACAGTGCAGCTTATCTTCACTCATCCCCTGTTCCAAAATGGCTATGTCCAAACAGCTGGGCTGGCCTTGTTCTCTTTTACCTCTCTCCTCTGCCCTCTCTCTCCAACCTCTCTCCGCCATGCATCAGCCTTTCTCCTTCTCTGGCCTAACTCAGGGTTGCCCCTGTTTAATGTCTAGTTCAGAGCCCGCTTCCTCATCAAACCTTGCCTTCATGTCAGCCTCAAGCTCTCCCTGTCCCTGAACTCTGCAAGCCCCAGGGACTCAGAGGCTATGAACATGGGCTTCAGAGTCAGAGAGACCCGAGCTTGAAACTACTTTTTAACTGTGACTTTGAGTATGTTACTCAATTCTCAAAGGAGACTATAATTTTATTTATTTTTATAGGGTTGTGAAGATTTAATGAGAAAATACATGTGAAGCATTTGGCATACAGTAAATGCCGTTGACCATGGGCTGTCTGAACTTGCTGACACCCATATGGTGCCTGTTGACCAATATCTCCATTTTTCCCGATCTTCGTTCTTTTGTCGGGTTATAGCATGTTTAAAGAGGGGAACTCTCTTCACTGTGTAGGTATAGGCTGACAGGGGCTTGTGCCAAGTAGGAATATTTCATTAGTTGATTGACTAACTAGTCACTTTGTTGATGCTTTTCAAGGAATAGAACTTTTGAATGCATGGTAAACTTGGCCTGTTGTCTGAATACAGTAGCTCTGAAGTTGGTCATGTGGGGCCCTTCATCTCTAGCTTCCTAAGCCCCTCACCACTTCTTGAGAGGCAGATGTCTCTGGAGGCTGTCCTGCCTAATATTTCTCAGAATGGGCCTATTCTTTCCACTTATTATTTTTTAAAAAGTTAGCTATTAATCTGGCCTGTTTGTTGGCATAGGGAGTTCAACATACAGTGAGGACATAGGGAGATATCTGAATTACCTTTTCTGGAAACCAAAGAAGCCAAGAACATTGTGTGCTATCTTTACAATGAGAAGTAGTTTTTCCATTAAAAGGCAGGTGCTCCATTTGCACAGGTTAAATAGGATGCTCCTTAAAAAATGATTCCAGCTGGTTAACTTTAGGGCCCTGGAGAATGAAATCTACTTCAAGGATATACTCCAACTTTAATTCCACAGCATTTCTTCCTGATTGTGAAGTGAGTAATTTTCATTTACTCTAAGACCTGGGTATTTTTATTTGGTCCTCTGTGATGAGGTTGGCAGCTATGCTGTGACTTCTGATGGTACTTTGTTACATCCCCACCCACCCTTCCCTCTTGTCAATGGAGAGGGAGAAAGTCTAACAACTGCCATCATGTACCCCTTCCACCCAACCACCTCTGGTTTTAAGTACCCATTTCTACATTTCAACCCCAAGAAGTTTCAAGCCAACCAACCAAAGTCAGCAATTCTCTTTTTCTTTGTTCACTCATCCATTCATCCATCTAGTCAACAAACTGGGTGCTTGCTATCTGCCAGAAACTGTATTAGGAGCTAGGAATAGGATGAAGAGCAAAACCAGACACTATTCCTGCCTTCCTGAAGCCTACTGTCTAAGTGGGAGATGAGATTAGCCCAGTAATCACAGGTATGGAGGTATAATTCTAAATGAGATGATGAGACAAACGCCCTGAAGGAAAAGAGTATGATTCTGTGAGATCTCATCACTGAGGAACTTGTCAGAGATGTGGGGTGTGGGGTTAAGGAAGACTTCCCTGAAGAACTAATGATGCTTGAGTTGGAAAAAAAATGAGTCGTCATTAAAGAGGTGGAGGTATGGGTAGAAGAGTTGCAGGCACAGGGGACAGTATGTGCAAGGCCCTGTCTCTCCGCCATGCATCAGCCTTTCTCCTTCTCTGGCCTAACTCAGGGTTGCCCCTGTTTAATGTCTACTATGTACTATGGTTTAAGGGACCATAAGAAAGCCAATATGGGTGCAGCATAGAGAGAATGGGGATCAGGGAGGAGAAGGGAATGAAATGAGGCTGGAGACAGAGTTAGGGGTCAGATTCTGTAGGTGGGACCTCATAGGGTTGGGGTCTTTACTGTGAGATCAATGGGAAGCCAGTGAGGGCTGTTAAGTGTGTGTAGGGTGGGGCGGTGGTTCAGTAGGGGAGGGGTGTGGAGGGAGGGGCTGGGTTGGTAGATGACAGGTTTTCATTTTCAAAGATTGCCTTTTATTGTCAAGGTTTGCAGTGGCCTCTGTCACTACCGAAACTGTGTATGACCTCTCACCTTCACCAAACTGAATTTCAGCCTTTAAAACCACCTTTCCAAATGAAAAAAGAAAACACTGAGTTCTAGAAAATACCACTTTGTCTTTTACTTCACATTTAAAAGTAGTTGAAAAATAGGACCATGATTAACATTTACATGATTTGGCAAATCTTGATACTAGCAGGAGTTTCTGTGTAATATCCCGCAGGCATTTGCACTTTTCTGAGAAATCAGCCTTTGGTGCTTCAAGGTGAGAGCACCAAATCGGATGATCTCTAGCATTGAGAATAAGAACAGATGATACTGCTTGCCTTAGGAGATCTGGTCTACGATGCACATGTTAACAGGTTTCCCCCATCATAGTTCATATTCCTTCAAGTCGCCCAATCATTGTTAGACACGGAGCTGTCCAAGGTTGTACAGCACTGTTATTTCAATTCTCCACTACTCCTTCTGTGCTTTCTTTGTTTTCTTTGTTTGCAATAAACATACCCCTCTCCGCCTCACCTTATCTAGCCCTTCTACTGCATCGTAGCCAATTGTCACAGGCTGGGTTCTCTGCAACAGATGCTGAGACGGAATTTGGGGTGCAAGTTGTTATTAGGGATCGACACCTGTGAAGAACGAAGGAGGAAGCAGGATTATGCCGAGGCAGAAGTCTAACTCAGTGCAGCCCTGCAAAGCCTCAGCCCAGCCACTGGAAAGCTCTGGATTGAGTACTGCCCGTCACAGCGCTCTGCATCAGCCAGAATGACTGGGTCTTCACACCAGTCTCACTCAGTCATGGGGCAGACGAGGGCTGCCCCCAGAAAGGTATGACCTTGGGTCAGGTGGCTCCTGAAGCTGAGGCACACCTTGACTTCACACCCTGCCACTGGGCAGCGAGTCCCTCTTGAAAGGGGATGGAGGCACATCTCTGACTGCCACATCAAGCACCCAATTAATGGCAGAGATGGGTCTGCAAATTCCAACATTAGTAGACTTTAAATTGTGACCTTGTCAGGCTATGGAGAGAAGCCTGCTTTTTCACCTGGAGTTATGATCGTTCAGTAAATAAAAAAAAGTGATTTTCAGAAACTGAATGAAAATATGAAAAGAAGCTCTATCAGTGTCTTTGAAATTACTGAATCTCTGAAAGCAAGTTAATACTGCAAAGCCCCACCTAAGAAACTTGAACTACTGTTTTTGAAAGTTCAAAACAAAGCCTTACATGTATAGGCATTCGGTTTTCAAAGTACTTTCTTATGTCATTTGAGCTCTATAATAAGCCTGTGAAGCGAGCAGGGCAAGTCGTACAGCCATTTCATGGATGAGAAAGCAAGGCTCAAGAAGGTTAAGTGGCTGGCCCAAGGTCATACTATTGAAACCTTGTTAGCATTCATCCATGTGCTTCCCCTCATGTCCTTCCCATCAAAAGTGGGAAGCTTCTTATCCTAAATTTTGGGCTAATGAGGAATGCTCAAGATGATGGACAGGAAGTGGAAAAATCAGGCAAGGAAAGGATTCAAAGTGATGAAATGGAAAGTGGTTCAGAGCAGCACTTGGCTCCAAGCCTTAAAAACAAAGGCGGGGTAAGCTCTGGTTGTTAAAATGTGTAAGCATCACAAGAGGGAGAAATCCAGTCCCCAGTCTAGCATTTTAAGGGGGTTCAGAGAGAGCGGTGGTGTCAGACATGATTTCCTGGAGACCAGGTAGGGTAGCCATTACCTCTGCATCTCAGAGGTGGATAGGGAACCTGAGAGAAAGGTGAACGGGGGTGCCTGAGAACCCAAGACCTTTCCACCCTGCGGATCAGAAGCCAGAGTGACAAGCAAGAGAAGATATGTCTTAACCTCTCCAGAGGCTAAGTGGGAGGGACCGAACGGGATTCCTGCCAATATCAAGCCTGGAAAGGATGGAAGTCCATCTGCAGAGCCAGCGGACTGAAGCCAGGCCTGGAGGACTGCCCCCAGTCAGGGGGACACAGGTCAGATATAGACCCTAAACGGAGACGACTTTTCTTAAGGCCTATTTTATTCTCATTTGAGAGAAAGTGAGGAGAGAGGGAGGAAGAGAGAGACAGAAAGAAACATTAATGTGAGAAACACTGATCGGTTGCCTCCTGCAGGCGCCCAGACTGGGGATTGAACCTGCAACCTAGGCATGTGCCCTGGCCAAAATCAAAGCGGCAAGGAATTGAACTGGTGACCTTTCCGTTACCTTTTGGTTATGGGAGGGTGTTTTAACCAACTGAGCCACACCAGCCAGGGTGAAACGACTTATTTTTTTAAAGAGATGTGCATAGCTCTGATATTGGGCTTCCTTCCTTCCTCCCTCCCTTCCTTCCTTCCTTTCTTTCTCTCAAAAACAATTAGAAATAAATTATTCTTATGTGCTGTTTTACCTTCTTTTTTCCTTCTAAATTTTATTTGATTATGGTAAGAACTCTTAACATAAGATCTATCCTCTTTACAAATGTTTAAGTATATTATACAGTGTCGTTGACTATAGATACAGCGTCATGCCACAGAGCTCTAGAACGCATTCATCTTGCTTAACTAAAACATCATGTCCTTTGATTAGTAACTCCCTACCACCCACCCCTAGTCCCAGGCAGCTACCATTTCACTCTTTGATTCCATGAATTTGACTGTTACAGGTACCTCATATAAGTGAAATCGTACAATATTTGTCTTTCTATGACTGGCTTATTTCACTTAGCATAATGTCCTCAAGACTTATCTATGTTGTCTCATACTGCAAAATTTCTTTCTTTTTTAAAGATTGAGTAATATTCCATTATATGGAATATTTTCTTTAGCCATTTATTATATCAATAGACATTTGGTATGTTTTCACATCTTGGCTACTGTGAGTAGTACTGCAGTGAATACGGGAGTGCAGATATCTCTTTAAGATCTTGATTCATTCTTTAGGATAATTACCCAGAAGTGGAATTGGTGGATCCCATGATAGCTCTATTTTTAATTTTTTGAGGAATCTCTGTATGTTTTCCATAGCAGCTGCACCACTCTACTGTCCTACCAACAGTGTACAAAGGATCCATTTCTCCACATTCTCACCAACACTTGTCAACTTAGGGCTTTTTTTGTTTTTTTGTTTTTATTTTTGTTTTTTTGATAATAGCCATCCTAACAAGGGTGAGGTGGTAACTCTTTGTGGTTTAGATTTGCATTTCCCTGATAATTAGTGATGTTAAACATCTTTTCATGTACTTCTTGGACATTTGTATGTCTACTTTGGAGAAATATCTATTAAAGTCCTTAGCCCATTTTTAAATTGGGTTATTAATTTTTTGGCTATTGAGTTGTAGGAGTTTGTTATATGTTTTAGAAGAGCCACTTATCATATATATGGTTTGCAGATAGTTTCTCCCATTCCATATTTTGTTGTCTTTTCAGTCTGTTGATTATTTCTTTTGCTGGGCAGCAGCTTTTTGATTTGACGTAATCCAGCGTGTCCATTTTTGCTTCTGTTGCCTCTGCTTTTAAATAGGAAAGGAGGGTTCAGGTCTCCTACTCTGCCATCTTGTTGATATCACCCTGAGATGACTTCATGGATGGGACTGTGATGCTTTCTTAAAGCTGTGCATGTAAGCACTTGATCTCTAAATTGCCCCTTCTCCTGTGATCATAAGAAGGCACCAGTATCTGGACACCAGTGGGTATTCTGGCAAAGGGAGCTGGCTGGATGAGAGGGAGGGCAGTTGTACAGGTGCACAGAGGTCTTTCTCTACTCCCGAAACTGGAGGATATGGGAACACTGGAGAATAGTTCCCATATCCTCAATGAGAGTTTTCCTCTGAGGGCCTCGAGAGGGCGGTGAATGTCCACCATGTGTGCCTGGCATTGAGCCCAGAGAGCAAACAAAAGAAAACACTACTATAATACCTAAGAAGTCCAGCAATACTCTTAGAAGAGGTGTGCATGAAACCACACCACTAGAGAACAATGATAACTTTAAGAATAATAAGGACAATGGGATATAAAGATTCCAGCAGAACACAAAAAGACCTCTGGAACCAAATGACAAGATCTGCACACAAATTAAGTAGACTGAAAAGACAGAGGTAACACTTAAGTAACAGGAAGTTAATTTCCCAAGCTAAATAAAAGACCTGAGTCTGCTGATTGCAAGTTTTGGGCAACTTCTGGGTGAGACAAATGAGTCATAGCTTGGTGACTTCCTGAAGCCTAAGGATAAAAAGAAAATCTTACAGTCTTTCAGAAAGAAAATACAAGTTACTTACAGAGGATGAAGGATAATGGGGCATCAACTTCCTCTTCTATAACATTTGAAGCAGAGATGATCCTTTCGAAGATTAATGAGATAAAAATGTTGCATTCTAAGAATCCTGTGACAAGACCTTACTCCTCCGTCAGAGTAAAAGAAATACATCTGAGAATATGTAAGCATTCAAAGGACATGTCAACCACATCTCCCATCAGGGAGAAATATGTTTAAAAAAGATCTAAGCAAACAATAGTGAATGAATCAGATTAAAGTCTTCAGGATGGAGGGAAGATGAAAATGAAGAAGAGTGATGAACAAGGATCTGTATGATATATAATTAGTTACACTTGGATGGGTAATAATAGATCATTTAGGAATGTGTGATAGAAGTGCTCAAAATAGAGGAGACATATTTCAAAGAAAATGTTAATAATAGCCTGGAACTAAAAATACTAAAAGGAGAAAGAGGAAGTAAAAATTTTCCATAGTTCTCCTGTTGGTGTGTGACAGTGGGAAGTGAAAGCATTCTAAAGTTTCAGCCTGCAGAGGAGGAAGGACAGAAGGATAGAGAATCTGGGTGAAATAGTTGGATTTTCACCTTCATATGATGGAAGAAAAGTATGGGTCTGACTATGAGTGACTAAAAGAAGGAGGTGGCCAGTAGAATGGAAGAGTAGAGCTCCCAAATTAAAAAGAAAAAGAAAGAGAAAAAGAATTGAATAACAACTTAAGCTAACTAGTACGTCAGAATGAAGTGGGGGAAGGGGTGAAATAAGTATATAATAAACATTAAGTAAAATAGAAGAAACAAGTCCCTGATGACTTGTTTGATAAATACATCGTGTACTTTTCTAGTCCAAAGCTCAATCTTACTTCTCTTCTCTGCAGCTGTGGCCTCTCGCTCTTCATCATTCCCTCCTTCTTGACGCTCCTTCCTCTCTTGGCTTTCATGACATTGCTTTCTTTGAGTTTTCCTCCTACTTCTCCGACTATTTCTTCTCAGCCTCCTTCAATCACCTTCAACCTCTGCTCGCCTCGACTGCCAGCGTTCTCCTAGGTTTTACCCTACGTCCTCTCTCCATAAACTCTCCTTGATTGATTTCACCCACTTCCAAGCACCTGACCACCACTTACCTTGGATGACTCACAACCTCTGCAGCCTAGGCCTCTCTTCTGAGCTCTAGATACGCAGGGCCAACTACCAATAACATAGCTCCACTCGGAGGCCCACAGGGACCTCAGACTCAACACATTCAAACTTTCTTCACATCTGCATTCCCTAAAAACAAAACAAAGGCCCTTAATCAAGTTTGATGGAAGAAAGTACCATATCATTTTATTTTTTTATTGCTTTATTAGTGATAGCAAATTTTTTTCATAGTTTATTCATCAATCGTGTATGTGTGCATGTGTGTGCAAATCCTTTCTTCACTTGATATTCCTCATATCCCTGCCCTGTGACTTAATTTGGGTCCCCATCAAGCCTCAACCAGATTACTGCGACACTCTCCCAAGTGCTCCTCTTGCTTCCGGTCTGCTAGTTTATGGGCTTAAATTCTTTGGTTGGAGCGATATGCTTACTACGCTCCAATATGATCATGTCACTCCCTTGCTTAAAATACTTCAATTGCTTCCTATTGCCTTCAGCATGAAAACCAAGCTCACAGGCATGGCCTGCCCAGTGCCCTCCATGATCTGAGGCCTGCTACTCTCTCTAGCCTGTTTCTCACCATTCCACACTTGCGCCCTATATTCCCTTTTCCAGCTTCTGGGAGGTGCCTGCTCCGTCCTTACTCACTGCCACTGCGGTGCTCATCTCTCTGCCTTTTTTGGTATCTTTTCCCTTCTTTATCATTCTTCAAAACCCACCTCGGATGTTCCCTCTGGGGAGCCTTCCTCAACCCTGACCCCACCTCCTTGGGAGGGTTAGCTGTCCCAACTGTGCACGCCCCTGGCAGTTGCTCACTCACCTGGTGTGCATCCCATCATTTTATCATTACCTCTTTACACGGCACCTCCCTGCCATGCTGTGAGCTCCTTAAGGACAGGCCTACATCTTATTCATCATTATATTCCCAGAACTTAATGCATGCCCAGCATAGAGTAGACATTCAATATATTTTTGAATGACTGAATATATAATAAAATGAAATAATACTGCCATAGTTTCTTTCTGAGATTTCCTCTCCTGAGCCCTGGACTCACTCACTGAAGGAGAAGTGTTAAAGTTTCATGCCATCGGCCCCTCTGCCCAGTGGGAGATGGCGCTCCCTTGAGAACTTTCTTCGTCATGCGTGGTGTTTAAACGGGGTTCTCTGTAACTGCTTACCTTATAAAATTTCTCTGCCTTTAGCCTGAGCCTGTTGAGCTTCCTGTTGCATTCTTGGAGGAGCCCAGCTTAAACCAGCATCTTCCCCCAGACGCTCTCCCTCTTTCACAATAGGCTACAATCCCGAGTGTTCAATCGGATACTGAAAAGGGGCCAAAGTCCCAGGGGTCAGTCAGCTCTGGATGGTGTCTTGTAGATACCCCCCCTCCTTTTTGTTTGCCTTTGTCCGGTTGCTGAACTTGGGGTGGGGTCCTGTGTGCTGAAGCTCTAGCCTCCTGACACAGTGCTTCAGGATGTCACAGGGCGGCCTCAGGGCTCTGATGGCGAGGGCCAGCCCCCTGCAGTGGGGGAGCGGAAGCAGGAGGCAGGCCAAGGCAGGGGTACGACTCAGACTTGTACGGGGGTGTTCTAGTCAGGGGTCTTCAGAGAAGCTGAATCAATAGCAGGTCTATATAGATAAGTATAGATAGTGTATAGAGATAGTCTCTTTCTATATGGATACAAAGAGATTTATTATAAGGAATGGGCTCATGTGATTATGGAGGCTGACAAGATGTGCAGGGTGAGTGGGTAAGCCGGAGACCCAGGAGAGCTGAGGGTACCAGTCTAAATGCTGGTAGTTTCAAGACCTCCGAGGTTCCAATGTTTTAGTTAGAGTTCTAAGGCAGGAAAAAGCAAATGTCCTGGTTCAAAGGCAGTCAGACAGGAGGAATTCTCTGTGACCTGAGGGAGGGTTGGCCTTTTTGTTTTAGTCAGGCCTTCAACTGATTGGATGAGGCCCACCAGCATCAGGGAAGGAAATTTGCTTTACTCAGCCTACTGATTTAAATGTTAATTTCTCACTTCTGGTCAAGATGGAGGTGTAGGTAAAAACAGCTTACCTCCTTGCACAACCACAGCAAACATTAAAATTAAACTGAAAAACAACTATCACTCAGAATCACCAGAAAATTCCATCAACCTGGTTCACATAGGTTGCCCTACCCTAGCAATTACCTAAGGCGATGCCCATTCCAACTTACAGGTGGGCTTTTCTACAATAGGCCATGCTACTAAAACAGGGAGTCAAAGCAGCTCTACCTAATACACAGAAACAAAAACAGGAAGGCTGCCAAAATGAGGAGACAAATAAATTCAGCCCCAATGAAAGAACAGAACAAAACTCCAGAAAAAGAATGAAACAAAATGGAGATAAGCAATCTATCAGATGCAGAATTCAAAACACTGGTATTAGGATGCTCCAGGAAGTCACTGGGTACTTCAACAGCATAAAAAAAGACCCAGGCAGAAATCAAGGTTACACTAAGTGAAATGAAGAAAAATTTACAGGGAACCAACAGTGGAGTGGATGAAACCGAGAATCAAATCAATGATTTGGAGCATAAGGAAGAAAAAAACATTCAATCGGAACAGCAAAAAGAAAAAAGAAGTAAAAAAAACAAGGATAGGCTAAGGAGCCTCAGGGACAACTTCAAACATACCAACATTCGAATCATAGGGGTGCTGGAAGAAGAGAAAGAGCAAGAAACTGAAAACTTATTTGAAAAAAATAATGAAAGAAAACTTCCCTAGTTTGATGAAGGAAATACGAATACAAATCCAGGAAGCACAGAGAGTCCCAAACAAGTTGGACCCAAAGAGGACCACACCAAGACACACCATAATTAAAATGCCAAAGGTTAAAGATAAAGAGAGAATCTTAAAAACAGCAAGAGAAAAGCAGATAGTTACCTACAAAAAAGTTCCCATAAGGCCATCAGCCGATTTCTCAAAAGAAACTTCGCAGGCTAGAGGGACTGGCAAGAAGTATTCAAAGTGATGAAAAGCAAGGACCTACAACCTAGATTGCTCTACCCAGCAAAGCCTTCAATTTAGAATTGACGGGCAGTTAAAGTACTTCCCAGACAGGGTAAAACTAAAGGAGTTCTTCATCACCAAGCCATTATTATGTGAAATTTAAAGGGACTTATTTAAGAAAAAGAAGACCAAAACTATTAACATTAAAAGGACAATTAATTACAACTATCAACAATTCAACTAAGCAAACAAGCAGAACAGAAACAGAATCATAGATATGGAGATCATTTGGAGGGTATTCAGTGGGGAGGGGGAAGAGGGAGAATGATGGAAAAGTTTCAGGGATTAAGAAGCACGAATTGGTAGGTACAGAATAAGAGGGGGATATTAAGAACAGTATAGGAAATGGCGTAGGCAAAGAACTTATATGCATGACCCATGGATGTGAACCAAGTCAGGGAGACTGCCAGAGGGAATGGGAGGTATTGGCCGGAGGGCGGCAAAGGGGAAAAATGGCACAACTGTGAGAGAATAATCAATAAAATATATTTTTTAAAAATGTGTATCAAAGATTCAGAGATGAAAAAACAAACAAACAAAAAAACACATTAATCTCATTCAAAACACACTCACATAAACTCCCTGAATAAAGTTTGATCAAATATCTGGACATCCCATGGCCCAGTCAAGTTGAAACATAAAATTAACTATCACAGAGGCAATAGGGTGATAATAGGTGACCCCTAACTCCAGATTTTGGAAAACAAATACGACTTACACACACACACCACACAGTATATAACACACACACAGACCTGCCCTCTAATCCTCTAATTTAGGCTTCCCAGTGAGGGTGATTCCACCCCCAAAAGGCATTTTTTTGGAATTTGAGACATTTGTCACAGTGCTGGGAGTTGGGGGTGCCACTGGCATTTCATGGATGGGGGCCAAGATGTCGGGTGTTCTGTAGTGATCAGGACAGTCTGCAGCCCAGAAGGCTGCTCTGCGTGCTTTCAAATGTCCCACTGGATGCCGATGTCAGTGAAAATCCCATTTATAATTAACAGGGCCTAGCATCCAACACCATTTTACACGAAGAATTTTTTGCAGTTTTAACAAATGTTGAATTTTTCAGGAATGTAAAACTGAGTGAAGGAGGTTCCTACAGAAGGTACAAAATTGAGTGAAGGAGAAACGTTACTGAGGAGTAATTTTACAGTAACTTTACTGTTCACTGTTCTGGACAATCATACTGTGAATGTGAATGCCGATTACAGTATTTGAGTGGCCCTTAAAACGCACGCCAATCTGTGCAATTATTTTGGATTGTATTCATGGCCAGTCTGCGCCCAGGTGCAGACATCTAACTGCTCATTTGGTCTCCCAGTGTAGTTGTGTACACATTTTTTCCAGGCATTGAAATACTTATTATTTTACTGTAGAATTGCTTTTCTTTGTTCCTTGATTATAGCACAGCGAGTGCATTATTTTAATTGTTTTGAAATTGTGAATTTTGGAGGGGGAATTTTGTGTGTAGGCAGATTATGTTATCTATGGTTTTCATGTGAGCATAATGAAGGGAGAGTTATAATTTATTTTTATAGAAAGGGGCACTGAGTCCAATGTGGCTGAGAGTCACTGTTCTAAGTGAGCAAGTGCTTCTGAAGAAATGCTTATCTATCTGTCACCTGAGACCTGGCCCCGTGAGGCCTGTATACAGTAAGAAGACGGGGTCTCCAATAACCTCATCTTCTATTTTAGAGAAACATCAAAAAATTAACAAATCTCTAGGCAATGGGCAGATGTGTTCTGCTTTTCAGTGTTACTGAGATATTTCTTTGCTCAGACAAGGAATGGAAGGATCAAGAGGCTTCATGTCTAGTTCTTCCTAGGAGCTTATGGGCTCTGCCTCCTCCATGAAGGCCACCAGGATTAGCACCACCTCGAGGAATCTCTCTTTGCTCTGCTGATCTGTCTACATTGGTCTTAACTTCTTCTCATGAATTCATTTTTAAAACTTTTTAAATTTAAATTTTATTTTTCAATTACAGTTGACATTCAATACTATTTTGTACTAGTTTTTTAAAGAAAGATTTCATTTATTTATTTTTAGAGAGAGGAGAAGGGAGGGAGGATGAGAGAGAGAGAAACATCAAAGTGTGGTTGCCTTTCACTCACCCCCTACTGGGGACCTAGCCTGCAACCCAGGCATGTGCCCTGACTGGGAATCCAACCAGTGACCCTTCGGTTCTGAGGCCAGCACTCAATCCACTGAGATACACCAGTCAGGGCTATCTTGTATTAGTTTTAAGTCTATAGTACAGTGGTTAGACAATCATATACTTTACAAAGTGATCCCCCTAATATTTCAAGTACCCATCAGGCACCGTACATAGTTATTTCAATATTGTTAACTATATTCCCTCTGCTGTACTTTACATTCCCATGACTATTTTGTAACTACCAATTTGTATTTTTAAATCCCTTCACCCTTCTTACCCAATCCTGCAACCCTCTCCTCTTTGGCACCCATCAGTCTGTTCTCTGTATCTATAAGCCCTTTTTTACTTTGTTCATTAATTTTGTTCTTTAGATTTCACATATAAGTGAAGTCATATGATATTTGTCTTTCTCATGAGTTTATTTTTTCTCTCTTCAAATGGTCTGTAAATTCCTTAAGGGGAGAGATCGATGTGTCCTCTGTCCTAAGGCGCTCATTTAGAATGTGAATAAATGGCCCTGGCCGGATGGTTCAGTTGGTTGGATCGTTGCCCCATACACCAAAAGGCTGTGGGCTTGATCCCTGGTCAGGGCACACAACTAGGGTGCAGGTTTGATTCCCAGTTCGGGCACATATCGGAGGCAACCAATCGATGCCTCCCTCCCCGCCCCCCCAGTCAATGAACATATCCTCAGGTGAGAATTTTTTTAAAAAGAATGTCAGCCCTGACTGGCGTAGCTCAGTGGATTGAGCGCCAGCCTGCGAACTAAAGGGTCGCCTGTTCAGTTCCCAGTCAGGGCACGTGCCTGGGTTGCGGGCCAGCTCCCCAGTAGGGGGCACATGAGAAGCAACCACACATTGATGTTTCTCTCCTTCTACCTCCCTTCCAATCTCTTTAAAAATAAATAAAATCTTTAAAAAACAAACAAAAAGAATGTGTATGAATGAATGGATGGATGGTTTGGGGGGAATATTGTATTGCTCTACTAGTTTAATTGCAGTGTCCATGGAACTCAAATACAGACAAGTGCTTTGTGTATTCTACTCAGCCAACTTAGCAGCTGAACCCCTAGCAGTGCCTCGGGCTTTAATCAGGAATTTAATTAGCCCTGGCACCTGATTCTGGAAGAAATGGAGAACAGGGAGGAGCACAAGCAGGAAAGGCCTGGGCCATCACCAGCCTGACACACGGCACCATGTATCACCCAGCAGCTTTTGCTTAGGGCTAGACCAAGTCCTGGGTTACTTTACATCTGAATGTTTGAAGTGTTTATTCTTTCAAGATGCTAGATGATTAAGAACTTTTATTGACTGTTTGAAACCCCAAACCTGAGCTTCTTTTGCATGATGAGGGGTGTGTGTACAAAGTAGTGGGAAAGGTGGTGAGTGTAGGGAACACAGTTCTGGATTGGGATTTAAAAGACTGGGCTCGGTCCCTGGCTTTTCTGGCAATTAGTTGTATGGCCATGGACAAGCCAGTTCATATTTCCAGGTTTCAAAGTCTGAGTCAATGAAACACAGTGAACAGCTATGTGAAGGAATTACACAGCGATGCACTGGCAGAGGTAGATATACCAAGAAGCTAAAGACACTCGGTCTTTAAAGCCCCTCATTACATTGGCCCCTTCCAAGGCCCTGTGCCTCATTTCGTCGGACGGTTCTATTACCTTAAACCTGGGTCTCCTTTTTAAGGTTTCTTTAAGGTCCAAAATTTGAAATTTCTGGTCAATGAGCTCAAGAAAGGGTATTTTCTGTTATACAACTTTATCCTGTTTTACAACTTGCTGTTTTTGAGTTTCAAGGACAAGGCTGTGCCATTTATATGCATATTGTTTCTTTCTTTGGGTATTTAGCACGATTTTGGACAATTCTGATGAAGGAAAAAAACAAACAAACAACGAACCTTGAGTTAACATCTAGATCCCTGGGATTTACTAGTATAATATTTAAACTTGAGCCTCATTGTTCATTTTATCGCAGTTGAGAATTCTACCAGTAAGAATTTGTTTGCTGGAAGGTCTGTGACATGTTCCTATTTGTTTTGCTTTACTCTCATTTCTCATTACCCAGGAATTCTGGACATTTGACTTAAATATTGCAGATGTACGCCTTTTCCTTCATTTCCCTAGAAGAACTTTGCCTCTGGTCTCGTGGACTCCACGGCTGGGAGTGATTGGTAAGCGACGCATTGAGCTGATTTGGACATCTACCCAGATCGAGCTGGGAAAATGGGGGGTACGTGCTTCAGGAATTCTCTTAATCACTTGTTGGATAAGTGTGAGGCAAAAGTGCTCTGATTTAGCGTCATACTGCTAGCCCAAGATGATACAGTAGAGAGAGCAGATAGTGGAGGAGGTGAGTATCTTTAGGCTGAAAGTTGAAGTTGTTACAATAGAACCTTTCTTCCCAGCCTTCTCAGTCCTCACAACCTCTTCACCCTGCCAGCAACAAGCACCCACAGAGCATCTGTCCTCAGCTTGCTTTTCAGAACCACTATAAGGGTCTTGTCCTGGAGCAGTCTGGTTGGGGCGCCCACCCCAGGCAAAGTCGGAAAGTTTATCTGGGCTCAGAAATTCTTAATTATGTTGTTTTTCTCATCACTGTCATTTAATTCCCTTTTCTGGGAAGGGAAGAAAAACCTGTTTTCTTTCTCTATTTATTCATCATTTTTACCAAAAATGAGGCTACAGCTCCATTTCCAACTTCAATTTGTATTAAACACAAGTCCCAGCATATTGTTATTGTTTTGCCTCTGACCTTTGTTTACCTAATACACTATTCCTTCCTCCTTAGAATTATGGCCCACTGGGAGCCCTACAGCTAACGGGAAACGCTCCAGGTCAGGTTAAATGGGTTTCTAGGCACGTCTCTTCCTGTCTGAAATTTGTGTTTTCCATTCATACTTTTTAAAATTTAAATTTAATTTCCATATATTTGTTAGTTTGATTTAAATTGGTGTTTAGCTTCGGAACAGCTTTAAATTTGCCCCATTTTTGGTCCATAATTATCTTTCAGTTTATATTATTTTGCTGCTGTTTTGTTTCCAACCACTCGCAAGGTGGATTAGAAGAACAGGGTTCTAACCTAGCTCTGAACAGCATGTGACCAATTTCCAAACTTATTTGGGAGCACATTGTTATCTATGCGCTTAATGGTAATTAAGAATAACTAGAGTGATTCCCCAAAAGTTGTGACTTTATAAATGTTAATCTTTGGAAATGACAAAAAGTGTCTACATTTAAATAAGGAGAGTGTCCACCCTGTTGGGGGCTAGAGGGCTGGCCCCAAGTCTGTCACCGCACTGCCCACTCTTTCGGGAGCTGAGAGATGTTGTGAATAGTGTCACAAGGGACACATTTTTGTGTAGGTTAAAAAAAATAGCAAGACACCCTTATGTCTCCTGGTTTTGTCCTCAAAGCAGAAATGCTCCCCACAGCAACTCCTCCCTTCCTCCCTGCACACCAGCCTCCTGTTACAGATGGTGTCAGAAACCCTGTGGGGAAATTCAGCCTGTGGGGTTCAGAGATTTGGAGTGTTTTTTGTGGGGGAGAGGGCATGCACACACAAAACAACATTCGGTATCCCTATGGTGATTAGGAGGTGGGGAGGGGTGAAGCGTGGAGAAGCTTGGAAGGGAACACTTCAGCATCTTTCTCACCGCCCCTCTTCTCCACGGGGCTTCTTAAGACGTGGAGCTAAGATGGAGACGACTTAGGGAGTGGGGTGGTACCAGACACATAGGCAGAGGAGGTAGGGGGAGAGGACATGGATGTGGGGAACGGGGCAGAGATTCACAATATGCAAGCACCTTCGCATTATCACCTTGGGGTAGGTCAGTGGCTCTAGAGCCATTTTGTAGTCATAGAGATTGGATTTCATTGGTTAAATAAATTTCCGAAGAGCAGAGCGTTTTGACAGCAAGGCTAGAGCCACACCCAAATCCAAAAATTTGGTGTTGGAAGGCTTCCATGCCACAAAACATTTCCCTGTTTTGGTTCTTCCTCCCTTTCCCACCCAAGGATATTTTATTATTGATTTAAGAGAGAGAGGAAGGGGGATAGAGAGAGAGAAACATTGATGTGAGAGGGAAAAATAGATCAGTTGTCTCCCTGACCGGGGATTGAACCCATAACCTAGGTATGTGCCTGACCAGGAATTGAACCTGCAACTTTTGGAGTACTGAACAATGCTCCAACTAACTGAACCACCCAGCCAGGGCTCAAGTTCTACTTCTAAAAATTAATTTCATTGGGAACTTAATGAATTTGTTCTTCTATAGGACACCTGCATTTTAATTCCCTGGGAGGCATTATACCTGAACATGAGTTAGTTAATTGGCTCCTATCAACCTGAGAGCAGCTTCCTACGGAAGCTTCTCAGCAGACAGGGAAGGAGAGGGCCGGGCAAGGCCAGGCATGGCGGGCAACTACAGGCCACTCAAGGGCCTGGACTCAGGGTGGCGATGGCGTGGAGGGACGGGTGTGGGACGGGGTCTGGAGAAGGCAACCCAGGAGGCCACTGGAGAAGCAAGCAGGAGGGCAAAACGGCAATTCCCTTCTGTTTTGCTGAGCCAGCTAAGGCCTCCAGGGCCTGCGCGCTTCCAGCAGTCATTTGGTGCAGAAGAAAGCAATGAATTCCTTCCAGTCATTTTGGAAGCTTGAAAGTTTGGAGCCTCCGTGTCAGCGGCAGTTTAGGAACAGTGCAGCCAGAAGCAGGGCGTGATCCCTGCAGACCTCTAACGTTAGGACCTGCATTGTTTCCGAATGGGATCACTGGTTATGGATTCATGGAACTGAAAGGGGCTCCACCTTGGAAAAGCAACTGGTCCTGCAACAGAGACCCAGGGGGATAGGGACTTGCCCAAGGCCTCACAATGAGTTAGCTTCACCCAAAGTTGTGACAATCGAGTATGTCTGCAAAACCCTAATGGAGGAAGCTGGCGAGGGGAGGTGGAAAACATTTTGTCCAGCATTAGAGTATGACAAGTTCTCTTCAGAAAGTTCTCCATTCTTTCAGAAATTTAAAACGTGATGACTGAAGGGGACCTGGGAAATATTTTTAAGTGGTTTGGTGGTGTTGCTGACATTTGAGTGTTTCTAGTTTGCTTTTACTTTGGGTAGTTAACAGTAGCAACAGCAACAAATTTTTACATAAAACTTCTCTCTAAATGCCAAAGCAATTCCTTTCTCTGAAGAAAGTATACAAACGGAGAGAGGAATTTGCATAGAGCAGCCCTCTAATAATTCTCCCTTTGTGCTGTCAAATCAGGTAAGGGCTGCACAGTCCGGAGAAAGCCTCTGTGTGTTCTCTGCAAGTGCTCACTGAGAATGGACTCCGAATGAGGGCTGGGGCACATGGCGACAGGGGTGTCTGCTATCTGGCCTTGGGGAGCCTGTAGATCAGTAAGGCAGATGGCCTTGGGGACAGGAAGAGATAGGGCTGTGAGAGGAAAGAGGGGGAATGGTGCAGATACTGTGTCTCCCCAAACTGAGGCAACTTTTGGGTTTGCTGGGACCACGGAGAGCTTTGGGGATTACCAGTGAAGCACCTGGGAATGTGCCTCTGTCCTTCCCACTCACCTGACACCTGACAGGTGCTGTTTTGTGCCTGGTGGTCGCTTACCTGGATCTCTGAGTTCTTGCGTCAGCAGGCTGACAAGCCTCTTTAGGGTGGCTCCATTGAATCCCATCTGCTGACCCCATCACTCACTCAGCCCAGGGCAAGGGTGGAAGCAGGTGCTCAACAGGGACTTGGCAAACACACTCACGTGTGGGGAGTCAGGCAGCTAGAGGTGCGGGTAGGGCTCAAGGACATGACTGGTTTCTGGCAACGGATATTAAGCATACACTGCATTATGGAAGCATTCATTTGAGCAAAAGGAGTTGCAACCTGGGAGATGCAGATGCAGATAGCAACCCAAATTGTGCTCCATTCCGGAGAGAATGAAGAAAACTAAAGCTTTTAAGGGCAAAATCCAGAAGTTGGAAACAAGGGGAGCAAGTTCCAGGATGTACTTCTATGGCAAGGGCCAAAGTCAAAAAGTGCCAACCTACTCTGGGGGCAAAGATGCATAAGTCTGACTTTCCTGTGACCTCCAGACTCCATTTAGGGCCCCCTGATATTAGTGACTCCATTTTAGCTCACACTTCCCTTGGTCCCCCTCTCCCCAGTGTGTCACTCTTGACAACTGATTTGCTCCCAAACTTAAGGTTCACAGTTTAATGATGTTCTGCTCACAGCGTGCAGGTGACACAGCAGTGTTCAGGGAGGGAACCATGGACTGTGTCTTCTTAGAGAAAAGAAAGAGCATGGGATGGGGAGATCTGGGTTTGGGCCTCAGGCCTTCCAGTGCTTATCACTTGAGCCTCCACATCTGTAAGAGGGGGCGAATGATGTCTACCCCCAGTTGCAAAGATTAAAAGTTAATGTGTGCAAAAGAAAGGAAGGAAGGGAGGGAGGGAGGGAGGGAGGGAGAAAAGGCTAATGTTTGAGTTTTGCTTCGTGGTCTATAAGGGATTTGCCATCCATGATCTCATTTGAGCCTCTCACAGTAGGGCAGGCATTCTTATTTCTATTTTACAGATGAAAAACTTGAGGTTCAGAGAGGGTAAATGGCCTGCTACTAGAGATCACATAATTATTACGAGGTAGAACTGGGTCTGACTTTGGCCACCATTCATTGCTGTGGCACATGGACAGTGGCATAGAGTGTTTCAAAGTCCTTTCACACTCACCAACCACTTATTCTTCCTGGGAGGATGTAAAATGCAAAGTGTTGTATTCATGCAACATCGAGGGCATGATTTTCATGAGCTCACTGTGGCCAGTGAAGCAGTGAGCCTGTGGTCGTCACGTGGCTTCAACCACTAACTGGCCATGACTTAGGGGTGACAACGACAGGTTATGAGGATCGTATAAGAACCATTTAGAAGAATATCTGCAAGGTATGATAATGACATGCTGCAATGCATGACAGTGCTTGCAAGAATTGCATGTGTTTCTGCATCTGACAGGATCTGCATGTCTTCAGAAAACTTTGTTATAAACAAATTTACTCTTTTGTGTCTAATTTCAGATGCTTTCCATGGTGCATCTGGGAATAGGAATGTTGATTACATTGTTCACAAGGAAACGATGAATATTCTATTAATAATTATTAAAATCTGCTAGATTTAGACTAAGCCTACTATATTTAATTATAATAAAATAAGGTGAGCATATTCTATCTTCAGCCTCATTACAGGAGAGGGTGTAGTTGTGAGTCTTAGGCTGAGTTTGGAAAGGAACAGTGGTAGTTTTGCCAGCGGGAAGGGAGGCTGCACAAGACAAGAATGGGGGTGGGGCCAGGGAAATAATGCAGAGATAAGCCTGGAAAAGTGCTTGGCCACCGGTATTGGGCAGTGAATGCAGACAGACCAGGGTGCATCCCTCACCATCAGCTCTGCAGGCTACACCTCATGGTGTTTCCTGTGAAAATTCCAGAAGAAATCCATTGTGGAGAGCTTGGGGGAATATGGGGTTCATATTGGAATACTGAACATGCCACATAACTAGAAAGATGCACACTGAATGGCCAGCATAATGAAACTCAAGTTTCCAAATGTTGGCAATGATAGGAGATTCAGTTTCAGTGATGAATTGCTTATTGAATGAATGTCAGTGCAAATAATAACAAATGCATTCTGACCATGACGGCCACAGAAAGGACACAAGGAACAGAGTGTCCTGAATCCTATAAAACAGCTCACTGCAATCTGTGAACTGCAGAACCTAGCATGGGAGGACTCTGATATTCCTGACCTATGATTACCCAAGACTAAGAACCCTGGGAGTCTTGAGTCCACAGAGGTCTGGGCATTGGTGGGTGGCCCCTTACCCAAATGGGGTCATGGGCAGAGTGAGGATGATATAATTCCTGGATGGGACACTGTCTCCTGGCTGCAGGTGGGATGCACACAGTTGCAATCTGACAGGAGGTCCTTGATACCAGTCAACCCATCAAACTAGGTAAGTCCTTGGAGTCTGTGCAGGAACAAGAGACTGTTGTATGCTTTGGCATGTGTGGGGAAGACACTAGAATGGCAGTAGAACAAACAGGTCTTTGTACCTCAAGTTTGCCATCAACTGAATGACTTTGGGTAGGTGGCTTCATTTCTTAGAGCCTCAGTTTCTTCATTTTCATTATAAAATGGGGGTGATATATGACTTTCCTGTTAGCCTATTAAGGGCAGTAAATTAGATGATGCATGTAGAGTGCCCAGTGCTGTGTCTGACATATGGGCACTCAGTGCATAGCAAAGCAGCACCCTGACCACTATAGCCTCATGGGGGTGGCTAAGCAGGGTGCCGAGGAAATGTCCTCTGGCTTAAATGTAGGTCTGGATCCTAGACTTCTGGAACCCCCTGAAACTTCCTCTGAGAGGTATGGGGGTGTGTTGGGGTGGGGGGTGCAGTCTAGTTCCCTGGTTGTGTCAAAGTGCAGTCTCTATTCCTACCCTTTCTGCCTCAGGTTCTCTCAAAGGCAGAACCGAGCTGTGGGGCGGCACTGGCTGCGCGTCAGCAGATTGGATCTGCCACTCCCTGGCTGTGTAGCCTTGGACAAGTACTATAAGCAGATGAGGCCTGAATTTCTTCGTTTGTGAATTTGGGGCCAGGTTCTCTGTGTGTTTGTCACAGGATCAAGTCCAACCTCATTAGCCTGGTATTCAAGCTCCTTCCATCACATTCCCTGGCTTCATCTCCCATAACTCCTCTTAATGTCCACATGGCCCTTCCAAGGCAAATCTTTCTTCGAATTTCCTTCATACCCAGACAGAACCTTGTCCATGTCTTCCTGTGTTAAATGTATACACCTTTGTATCCCCTGCAGCATCTAGCACAGGGTCTTGCGTAAAGCAGGTGCTATTTTATCAATTAGAATTAGATCTGGTTACATGTGACAGAAAAACTAAAATAATAGTAGTTTAAACAGAAATTATTTCTCTCTTTTGACAAAGAGGTCCAACAGAGATAGCTCAGGGCTGGGATGGTGACTCCAGGGGTCAGGGATCCGCACCCCTTCTGTCTTGCTGCTTCACGCTTCTTAGCACATCACCTCATGGTCCACTGTGACTGAGGTGTTTCTGACATCTATATCATTCAGTCAGAAGAAAGTAGAGGAAAAAGGGTGCAGAATGTATCCTGTTCCTCCAGGGAGGCTACCTGGATGCTACACATGATTCTTCTGCTCATATCTTACTGGCTGGAACTTAGTCACGTAGCCATTCTAGCTGCAAGGGAGGCTGGAGAATATAACTTTTAACTGATCCATTTCTAATAAAGGGAAGGGAATGGGGTAGAATAAATATTGACACACCTATATAGTTGCCTCTGCCACGGTTATTAAAAGAATAATAATTATGACAATTTACTACCAAGTTGACAGCCCCACATAAATGTATGAGAGTATTACAAAACACTCACCTATTTTAAATATATATGGGTGTCCTGATCTCTGGGATGGAAACACCCTAATTCTTTTTCACCTCTGGCAAGGATGTGATGAGATGTTTTTCATAGACTGATAACAGAGACCTGTAAGTAAAGATAAACGATCAGTCCTTCCCCTTACCACATTTTATCAATGAGGAAACCAAACTTCAGATCTGCTGAGTGATTTGCCTGTAGTCAGATAGCTGATTAATGAAGGAGCGAGGGCTAGAACTTGAGTTTTGGGGCTCCATCAAGGCTTTTTCCCGATCCTTTGTGATGAGCGGCTCATTCAGGTTCTGAAGGCCTTGAGCTCTGTGGGTCTCCCAGTCTTTGCTGGGGATCCTGCTTGTCCAGAACGCTTGGAGGAAGACCTGGGTCACCGTGTTGTCAGCTACATTCCTCCTAGCATGCAGTTCAAAAGCCTTCAGTCTGGAGAGAGGGAAACTTCAAGAATAAAGGAGCATGTTGTTTAAATAATAAAGCCTTTTTGCTAAAAGCAAATAATCACCTCCTTTCCTTTTGCACCTAGAATGCACAGGACCTTAAATTAGACACTAAAAGGAGATACAGAGAAGCATAAGAAAGGGTTGTTGCCCTTAAGGATTCGGATGTACAGATTTACTCTTTTCATTCATTCACTCAAAAATTACTTCTTAAACATCTACTACAACAGTAAAGAATGAATACAACAGTAAAGAATGAATACAACAGTAAAGAATGAAGATGAAGCTCCTGTTCCAAAATTGCTTAGAGTCTAATGGGGGTCAGGGACCAGTAAACTGGCAACTGTAAAATGGAATTAAAAATGCAGTGATGGGGTCCTGGCCAGGTGGTTCAGTTGGTTGGAGCACCAACCCACACACCAAAGGATTTTGAGTTCGATCCCCTATCAGGGCATGAACTTGGGTTGTGGGTTTGATCCCTGGTCTGGGCACAGATGGGAGGCTGCCGGTCAATGTTTCTCTCCCACATTGATGTTTCTCTCCCTCCCTTCCTCTGTCTCTAGAAATCAGTAAAACATATCCTTGAATGAGGATTTTTTTTAGAAAGTGCATTGATGGGGAGAGAACAAGGTACCCTGAGTTTGTCAACTAGACAGGGTTATGGGGTGGGTAATGCTTGGTGAGTGAAATACTATTGGAGACCTGAAGACTGAGTCTATGTGGGCCAAGTGAGTGCTGTGTGAAGGGCATGGTGGGTGTGAAGGAAGAACATTCCAGATAGAATGTCCAAGAGAATGTGTGTTTGTGAGGAACTGAGAGCTTTTTTTTTTTCTTTTGTTTGTTTTAATGACTAGAGTGGGGCGGGCCTCGGTGATAGTGATGGAACAAGGGTGTGGGGAGACAGTGAGAAATGGGACTGGAAAGTGGGCAGGGACCAGTGACTGCAGGACTTCAAAAGGCCTGTTGGAGAGTTTACATTTTATCTTGAAGCCAGTGGGATAAAGGGCTTGAGGCAGATTTGTATTTTAGAAAGAGTCCTCTGGCCGGAGGGGCAGGTCTAGGTGCGGAGAGACCACTTGGGAGGCTACTGCAGTGATGGTGGCCTGAACCAGAAAATGACCCTGAAAAGTGGGGAGAAATTGATGGGTTTGACATGTCTTTGAGACTTATAACCAACAGGTTTTGGTGACTAATTGGAAGAAATGAGAAAGACGGAGAAAACCAACATTCATGAAGAAAAAAATGAAAATAACTAAGATACTAACAAATAAAGCCATAGAATAAGTTATTCAGAAAGAAAATACGAAGAACAAATTACAGGGAATCAACAGTAGAGTGGATGAAGCTGAGAATCAAATCAACGATTTGGAATATAAGGAAGCAAAAAACGAAACAAACAAACAGAAAGAACTTGTGATTTGAGAAAGGGATTAATTGCTGTGGGCTAGAAAAATTTTGGAGGGCTTTCTGGAAGAGTTGGGATTGGAGCTGGGCCTTGTATATGCACAGAGTTTTAGTGAATGGAGAGGACGTTCTAGGCTAAATAACAGAAGTGGCCGTTTGAGGCAGGACAATGTGTGGTTTTTTTCACAGAGGTTTTGGACGTGGTTTTCTTTGGAGAGCCACAAAAAACTTGTTCTCTGGGGAGGTGCAACTAAAATTCTTGCTAAAGGGAAGGGCTGGGGCGACGAATCTCATTGCTCTGGGGCAGCGTTCTTGGTATCAACATAAGAAATGTCCAAATATATGGAGAATTTTTATGAACTTATTTGAACCAAACTGATGACAATTGCCAGGAAGCAAAACCTCAGAGGACTGAGAAAACGCTCCACAGAATGGCAACTTTGTACCTTATTTTATACATTACAATCGAAGGAAGAGGCATAAGGGGGTTACATGAAATCCACTGGTGATAGATTAGGGAGGTGAGAGAAAGCAAAGCAGAGAAGTCTCTGGGATTGGATAAAAAGTTAAACTAATAGACACATCTTTTACAAGATAGTATAAGATAGTTAAGAGTTAACCATTAACAACGAGTTTTGTGGTCTCTGCCCTGGTGCATTGATAGTGCCCTGAGGGGTCTTGGGAAAGGAAATCACTGGCACATTCCAAAGATTTGCTATCTTAGTTGCAAAAAGGCACTAGACAGGCTCAATCAAGGTAAAGACTGACCTTTGTCAGGGAAGACACCGGCCTAGGACAAGACTACCTGCCATGACTCGCTTTTAGTGAGGAGTTTTAATTTCAGACCATCCTATGTGGTTACTTTAGGTTTCTGAGTTTATAAGGCCTGCCATGCAGGCTTCCCCTGAGCTTGTCAGGTTTAGTATGGGGCCCTTTTTTTGTCCACATTTTGGTATCCCAAGTCCTCTTGTGTCAGAACCTCAAGGGGTCTGTGGACCACTAGACAGCCCAGCATGACCAAAACCCCACTGGTCTCAGCTTCTACTAGAAGAAAGACAAGAAGTTCTTTCCCCCGCAAGAGGCATGTTTTCATGCTCATGGATTTTTGGCAGGGACAGGGTTCCCGAGAGCTGCTGTCCCAGGGTGTTGCTTTGTTATTCTAGGCCCCTGCATGGCCCTGCCTGGCAGCCTTGTGAATGAGGCCTGTGAGCCCATCAAGGAGGCTGCTTGGACCCATGGCTGTGGAAGACACAGCTGCAAAAGTGGTTGTTTGGAGCAGCCCCTTTGGCCCTGTGGGGGATGGGAGTGGTGCGCCTCTTGCCAGGCACCACGCCCCACAGGAGCACCCTACCCGACACCTCTGGGCGCTGGCTCTAGTTTGCAAGCCGAAGGCACTCTGGTCCCACCTGCTCTGGTTCAAAACCTGCTGATTTGGCCCAGCAGACCTCTGGTCTCCTGCTTTGGCCCAGCCTCCAGGCTCTGACATTAGCTCTTATCTCAGGACTACTGCGATCTTCCCAAGGACCCCTTTCTAGGGACACTGGCCCCTGGCAGTGACCTCTAAGGTAATTATAACCTCAAGGTGACTAGCAGCACCGCTTGAGGACCCATGGTGTCATAGTGCTGTACTGGACCCCTTATTACACCATCTATAGCTCTCACGGCCCTCTTGCAAATCACATCAACCATTTTATGGTTGAAACCAAGGGAGACCAAATGACTGTCCGAGACAACCTGCCTTAGCTGTCCACTGTCCTACGCATCCTGTGCATGAGTCAGGAAAGTCCAGGTGATGACTGTGGCAAGTGTGCTAGGCACTTGGCAGATGTTACGTTTTAGCCTCGCCATGACCTTATCAGGAAAAGTACTACTTATTCACTCTTTACCAACAAGAAAACTGAGACTCAGAGAGGTTAAGCACTTATTCCAAGGTCACACTGCTAGGAAGTGGCAGAGGTAGTATCCAAACCTAAGTGTGTCTGACACCACAGCCGCCTCCTTCCACCTCTCCAGGTACCGAAGCCAGGTGAGGGTCACCCTCCTTTCATGAATCCGAGTTCCAGTGCCCAAGCAGGAAAGCACAGCGATTCAGGAAACTAGTGAGGTTGTACACCCCGACTCCAGCCCACTGTTGTGTGATTCTTTTGCAGTTTCCACAGAGGGGAAAACAGGTCCAGAGATGATGAAGGGCTTCACATGGCACCATGTTACCACTCTATTTTCTCAGTCCCTTTGCCTACTCCGTGCCACATGGACATGGCTCCCGGGGGCTCGGATCCACGGCCACAGCTTAGGTGGTGCCCATACTCTGCTCCCCCCACTCACAGCCTCCCGTTCCCTGGCCAAGACTACTCAGCTTTGATTCAGGTTGAATGAGTCATTAAGAGAAAAACAAGGAAAGCCTATTCCCTTTCTAGACAATATGAACTCACCCACCTTTTGACTTCTTTTTGTTCTAATGACAGTATGCAATGATTCATAATTATCACACTCAAAAAGGCTACTTTGTATTTTTCTTGAAAATGAAAAGACATTGTGTGAATATATGAGCTAAAAATGGCTCGCAAAGGGAGGGAAGGATGACCTTAGGGGACATCAATGCAGAGTGGAGGCTGAATGAATGTGTAAGAACGGGAAGCAACAGCAATTTCTTGGCAGAAAGGGGAGCTAAGTGGAAGCAGATGTAGGGCCAAGCAGCAAAACCCCTCAACAGCAAAGCCTGAAGCAATCACCAATTTCCAAGCCTACTTGACTTAAAGCCAAGTACATTCACAGGTGGCTGGAGATGGGGAGGAAAGGCATTTTCAAAACTGCCATCATATGTGGGGTGTGGGGCTGCAGACCTTTCCGTGTCTGATACCAGAGAGCCTCTCCATGCCAAGCGGCCCGGCTAGAGGAAAATGAGGGACTTGGAGAGGGACAGAGTGTCTTGCAGCAGCTCAGTGCTATGTTCCTCCAGGGGCAAATGAACTGAGAGGATCTAATTTACTACAGCCTGCCCTTCAAACATGGGGTAACAGACCCCTCTTCCAGTAGCCACTGCTCATAGCTTGGCTCTGGTATTGCCCAGGGCCTCTGGTTCTTGGTAGTAGGAAAGGAAGACAAAATTAAAAGAAGAGTTGGTGCTTTTTCCAGCTTAGTGCTCGGTGGTCTGGAGTAAAACTCTCGGCATCTCTCAAAATGTTTCCTCTGAGGAAACAGGAGCTACCATCCACATCAGAGGATGGCAGTTGGGAGGATGAAATGATTGATGTAGAGTACGAAATGGGAACTGCTCCATTAACTGTAAAACACTATACGAGTAGCAGTTATTGTGTTCACAGACGTAGGAGAATTAATGTATTCTGACAGACTTGACATCAACTTAGGAATCTGGGGCAATGGGGAAATTCCATTCCATTCCGTAGCCTCTGATAAACATGATGAAGTTGGAAATGCGCTCATTGGGAATGAAGTTTTCTGCAGAGCTTCCTTTCCTTTGCGATGAATCCCAGGCTTTCCAAGGCGCTCGAAGGCTCTGCAGGGAGCCACGCTTCTGAAACTCCGTTTCTGGCTGTGTTCCGTGAGCACCTCTGCCTCAGTCCCTTGCACCATCAGGAAGGGCAGAAAGGCTCTCGATGGGAAAGTGGTTTCTTGTTTCCCAGTATTAAGTCTTGATAAAGTTATCATTTTTGAACAGAAAAAGTCCACATAGGGACTGCTAATGGGTGATATTTTAGAGCTAGAAGGGAGTTACCCTGAGGCTGTGTTTTCCTGGGTCCCACACTAGAATCAGTGAGTTGAGGTCAATCCGCAGGAATCTGACTCCTTTTCCTGCGATTCTTCCCGTAGCCCAGGGTCAAAAGCTTAGATGACTTCAGGGTCCAGGAAGGTAAGAATGAGGAGGACCATAGGGAGTGAATGACAGGAAGTGGTAGGACGTACAGTTCAGTTTTCTTTACGTTTATTGTGTTTGAGGTTTGCTTGGGCTACGTGAATCTGTAAAGTTACATCTTTCACCAAATTTGGGAAATCTTCAGCCACTATGTTTTCAAGTATTTTTTTCTATATCAGTCTTTTCTCTCTCCCTTATGGACTACAATGATATGAATGTTAGACAATTTGATATTGTTCCACAGACCCCTAGGTCTCTATTCATTTTTTCCCCAAACATTTTTCTCTGTGTTCCTCAGACTGTATAATTTATATTGCTCGATCATTTAAATTTTGCTATTATGTGCATCCACTGATTTTTAAATTTCCGACACTGTCTTTCTCAGTTCTAAAATTTCCAGTCAGTTTTTAAAAAATTACTTTGTTACTTCTCCTCTGAGAACTTCTATCTTTCCATTTATTGCAGAGTGTTTACGTTTACATCATAAAGGATGGTTATAATACCTGCTTTATAATCTTTTTTTCTAGTAATTCCAACATTGTCTTGTCTTATCCCTTGAGAATTGGTTAGATTGTCTTGGTTCTTACCATGCTGGATAATTTTACATTGTATCCTGGGCATTTTTAGCGGCATGTTAGGGGACTCTGGGTCCTGTGAAAACGAGAGCATGCTGATGTTTCGTTTTACTTTGTTTCAACATGCAAGCGAACCAGTTAAGTTCAGATGGCAAACTCTGCCTCACTTTCCGTAGGCAGTGGTTCCGCCGTCAGCGCAGGTTTCAAAGGCTTTGGTGTGCTGTTTGCATGTCTCTGCGCATGCACAACTTGGAGGCCAGCCCAGGACTTCTGTTGGTTCATATATGGAACCCCTTTCTCCCACTCTTTCCTCTGCAGATCCCTTCACATTATTCAGCTCCCTGGATCCCCTTGCCCCAGTCTCCTGGCTAGAAAGATGGAGGTCTCTCTCAGAGTTATAGTCACTGATGATGTTGCAAAGTTTCATGACACTGAGCTGGCCCTCAGGGCAAAGTGGTAAGAGAAGAAAATGATTCCTCCATACGCTTCATATAGCAGCAGCCCTTTTCTAGGTTCCTGATCTAGTGGCACAGGTTTCTCCCAGGCATTTTAGGTGCCTGAGCTGCTGCCGTGGTGGTAGCAGTGCAGTCCGGGCTGCATCAGGCCTTGAGGCTGAGCTGACAGAAAAATAAACGGGGAGAAAGAGCAAGGATTTTCCCCACATGCTCTGGCCTGCCGGGGCCCCATTTCCAGGTCACCTGGCCAGAGTGCGGGGCTGTTTCTTGCAGTTGTTGTATCTGTGACTGCTGTGCAGTTTCATGATTCGGTTCACCCTCAGATCAAAGGCAGGAGAAAAACCCCAGGAAATTCACTGCCATCGCATTTGTCATTCATGGGACTGATTTCTCTTCCCAATCCACCTGCTTTGTTTATTTTTCAGAGCCTTCAATTAATTGCTTTTTTGGGGGGGTGGATTTTGTTCAGTGTTTAGTTGTAACCAGTGGGATGGAGAGTACAGTGTGCTTCCTCCGTTTGGTTGGAGCTGAGGTCTAGCGACGCATTGCAGTCCATATCTTTTGCCTGCTGCTACCCTAGGTTTAATTGGCAGAGGCCCACTGATAGAACCTGTATTTTGAAACCCTGTATCTCCTGGTCTGGCGGTGCCAGGTTCCAGGAGTCTACAGATCCAAGTTTTCTGCCTTATTTTGGGTAGATATTGATACAGATGTTCACTCAACCAGGATGTATTAGATACCTCGAGGTGCCATATTCTGGGGATACAGAAATGGCTGAAACATGTTGCCTGCCCTAAAAGAACTCACTGTCCAGTAAAATAACGAGACTTGGGACTAGAAATTTAGGATCTAAGCTTGAAATCTTTTTCAAGGCGGCCCGTGTGCCCAGAATCACAACACATTATTAGAGGGCATTTCCCAACCTGATTCTGGGGCTTTGCCTTTCTAGAAAACATGCTTTTTGTGGTTTTTTTTTTTACATTTCTTTTTTTTAAATCCTCACCTAAGGACATGCCTTTTTAAAAAATTGATTTTAGAGTGAGAGGAAGGAAGAGAGAGGGAGAGAAACATTGATATTAGAAGCATCTACCGGTTGCCTCTCATAGGTGCCCCAACCAGGAATCAAACCCGCAACCTTCTGGTGTATGGGATGACACTCCAGCCAACTGAGCCACCCAGCCAGGGCTCTAGAAAACATTTTTAATTGTCTCCTCTGAGGGGAGCCAACAGCAAAACACTCCTACAAAACATTATATAAAGTGCTACTTTTAGTTTTGTACACCCTACAAAATGCCAAGATTAGTCCATGTAATAACCTTCATACCTATTACACATAGTTTTCGGAAACACAGTCTGGTTTGGAACTCCAGTACTCAAAAGGGAAATGGAGTCGGGGAGAGCGTCCAGAGCAGTATTTAAAGTGTTAAAAGAATGGATGTGATATTTTTTAAAAAGTAAGAGTAGGAGCCCTGGTGGGGTGGCTGAGTTGGTTGGAGTGTCCTCTCGTACACCAAAAGGTTGTGGGTCTGATCCCTGGACAGGGTGCGTACAGGAGGCAACCAATCGATGTTTCTCTCCCACATGAATGTTTCTTCCTCTCTCTCCCTCTCTCCCTCCCTCCCCCCTCCCTCCCTTCTTCTCTCTCTATAATCAATAAAAATGTATCCTTGGGTGAGGATTTAAAGAAAAGTAGGAGTAGGAGAAGTTGAGGCCATCGGTCAAGGAGATAATCCTTCATAAGAAGATAAACAATCTTCCCCAGCCTACCTCTGCTGCCTTTTCTGTTTGAAAGCACTTACCTTCTCATTCTACACTGAGGTAGCGCTAGAGCATTAAGCCTAGGAAAGGAGACAAAAAATGGGAGGAAGGATAGGTATTTATCTAGCACAGGTCGATGCCATGTGTCAGCAAGGGTGTTCTGTGTGTCTTACCATCCTCGTGCCAATACAGCAAGCCTCTGTGATAAGCTTTGTGATTCCTGGAATGTAGACAAGGAGACTGAACTCAAGGGTGACGTGATTTTCTCAAGGACTTAATAAGCTAAACATAGACTGGAAACTAGACCTCCTGAGTATGGGTTCTATTTTTATCACTGTACCTACTTCTAAGACTTTGGACTCTGAATATGTTCCTCTCTCATATCACTAGAGACACAGCAGTTTTCCACGTGACGGTTGGGTCATTTTGAGGAAGAAGTTGGGGAAAAAAGATCCTACCACTGACAGTGGGATCTGGGGGCTTATAGGAGAGGAAGAAGTCCACTGCGAAGCCAGATCTGGGTGCTCTAGACCTGTATCCCTTTGGAGTATAATTCAAGCCAGTAATCAAAACTTTTCACAGCTGCTTGCTTTTCCAAACATTTCCCCTGTTTCCTGCTGTGAATCCCACCTTCAACCCAACTGGCTTATTTGCTGCTACACAAATATGCCTAGACTCTTCCAACCTTCCCAGTTTTTTCTTGCCCCATGTCAGCAGCTCCCTTCTCAGTCATCATCACTGATAAGAGATAACCCTTCCTTCAAAGATGGACTCGAGCTCAATCACATGGGCCGTAGGCAGATCCTCCCTCCTCTGTAATTACACCTTGGAGTGTCTGGACTCCTTGTACCACATATCATCATCCTGATTGCTAATTGTCTTTATATGTCTGTAATTGCTTTCACATACAGATGTGACAGAGCACTGTGTCATACTTTTCTCTCTAAATAGACACAGAATATTCTATTGCATAGTCTACTGAAGATCTGAACTTCCATATAAAGATAACTTTGTCGTTAAAAATGTTTTATTGAGATCCAAGATGGTGACAGAGTAGGCAGATGTTACATTCACCTTCTGCCAGGATCAAACTGGAATTACAACTAAAATATACAGCAAACAACTGAATAACCAACTGAAGACTAGCTGAACGTGTTTTATTATTTCCAGCAGAGATTTACAAGGTAGAAGAAAAGGAATTTGTCTGAAAGCTATTTGTCCTTCCTGTGCATATTATATAACCTTTAATTATTTCCAATGTTAAGGAAATAGTCCCTCTGAACCCTTTAAAATGATTCAAATGTTGAAATGATTCACCAATTCAAAAGAAAATAGTGTGACCCTTCCAAAATTATTTTTAACAGAAGAAAAAGAAAAAAGAAAGAAAAACCAAATATTGGCCCTCTTGATGGAATAGTAAACTGTCTGCCCTTATACTTTTTCCATATTCTGAAAAAGCTGAGAATGCACCACGAAATGGGAGTGTTTGTACTTGTGCCCCTCCTAGCAAGTAACAACATGGAAGAAAGTTCTAGGAAATAACTAAACTTCAGGGGAAAATCCTGCCAAGTTTCAAGGGATAAAGTGAAATCTGTGCTTTTGACTGAAGCACATTGTTGATGCCTCCCCAAGATATAAATTTCATCTCTGTCTGAACTCTGTTCCCTCCGCCATCTGTTTGTTGGACAGGAGAAGTCACAGAGCTGCGGTCAGCACCACTTGCTCACCTGAGATTCCCTCTGCCAAGGAAAGACTCATGGGTTTAATGTCTACCACAGGAATCCGTCGGAGGAGGGTAGCCCTTTGTTTGACTTTATATTTCAGTGCCTCTCGCCGAATGAGTTCAGCTGATCAGAATGCGTCTTGCATCCCAGCTTCTCGTAGTGCTTCAGATCTTACCTCCATCCCTGTCTTCAACATTGATTCCCTTCTTTACCCACTGTATCAGTTTCCTTGAGCTTTATGACAAAGCACCACAAATTCAGTGGCTTAAAACAATATAAATTGACTACCCTCATGTGAATCTGGAGTCTAGGTAAGGGTTAGCTGGGTTCTCTGCTCAGGGTCTCAGCAGATTAAAATCGAGGTGTTGACCAGGGCTGCAATCTCACCTGAGGCCTGGGGCTCCTTCCCAGATCACTGTTTGTTGCCAGAATTCGGTTCCAGCTCCTAAAAGCCACCTACCATGTGGTCCTCTCCATAAGATGGCAGATTGTTTCTTCGAGGCCATGAGCATCTCTGCTGCTTGGAGTCACTATGACTTCTGGGAAGGCCTGGAACATTAAAAAATTTTTTTTCCAAATTTTTTTCAATTACAGTTTACAGTTAACATTATGTTGAAGGTCTCGATCCTTTTAAAGTGTTCACCTGGTTAGTTCAGGCCCACCCACGATAATTTCCCTTTTAATTAACTCAAAGTCAACTGATTAGGGACTTTGATTACATCTACAAAATCCCTTCACTATATAAGGTTACACTCATGGCCGTGAAATTATATCATATTCACAAGTCCTGATCACTCTTAAGGGGAGAGGATTATACAGGCACGCACACCAGGAAGCTGGAATCTTGGGGTCCATCTTAGAAGTCTACCTACCACCTTGACCCTGCTCATGTCCTAGGTCAGTGGGGCTCAGTTTTTCATTTAACACTTTGGCAGAATAGGTCCCAGATAACTCCCTCCATCATTCCAGAGCCCTTCTGTCCATGTGGCTTCCTGGCTTTCCTCTCTGGCCCCCCACCCTAGCTCCTCTCTCACAGCCCCTCCTCCGTGTACCTGGTGAATTGACACCAGTTTCCCCTCCTCTGTGACCCCTTTCCCTTATGTCCTCCCCATCTTCTTCCCCCCAGGGAGACTGGAGCTCTCTGTGCCCCTAACGCTCTGCCTAGGCCGCTGTGCCATCTGCTGTATTGAGACCTTGGCACAGCTACCTCTCTTCTTGGCTCATTGGCTCTTCAGGGCAGGGATTTTGTCACATCCATTTTTTCTGCTCAGAGCCAAGGCACAGTGAAAGGCGCATACTAGGTGTTCGGTAAAGTTTGCATCGCTGAATGGAAGGCCCAGCAACAGGCCAGTAGAGAGTGTATAGTAGATACAGAAAGAGATGTCAGAGGGTGGGAGTGTGAAGACAGCAGTGGAGGGCAGTGAGCAGTACCTTGTGCTTAATGTGTCAAGTTCTTATTGTATGACCCTGATTTTGAGGCAATCCTAACTGCAGGACTATCTTCTCCATTCTCCCTGCTACCTGGGTTTCTCTTAGTCATATGACATAGGCCCTACACCCTTACAATTATATTCCCAGGAATCTTCCCAAATCCCATTTTTCTGTAATGCCTTAGAGTTGATAAACATGGGAGATATCCTACATTGAAAGGAAGAGGAGTAGTCACTGGGAGGTAGTAAACTATTTTGAAATGCAGTCCTGAATCTCACCTTATAGAGTTTCCGCTCATGTATCTTTTTAAAAATATTTTTTATTTTTAAAAATATTTTATTTATTTATTTTTAGAGAGCGGGGAAGGGAGGGAGAAAGAGAGGGAAAGAAACATCTGTGTGTGCAAGATACATCGATTGGTTGCCTCCTGCATGTCCCAAACTTGGGACCTGGCCCACAACCCAGGCATGTGTCCTGACCGGGAATTGAACCAGTGACCTTTCAGTTTGCCGGCCAGCCACTTAATCCACTGAGCCACACCAGCCAGGGCTAAAAATAAACTTTAAAAATTTGAATATTATGCGGAGAATTTTCTCCTGACAGCCACAGAGACGTTGCCGTGTCACTGGGAATTTCAGGACTTACAGGGATTGTCTTAGAAGACTTCTAAGAGTGGTAACTGTAGTCATAGGCCTTTTTTCCTTCAAAACAAACAAAAAATTAACTATGAAGGTATTATTTGGAAAATGCAGAAATTTTAAAGAAAGTAAACATTTCCTGTAATCTCAGCACCCACTGAAAACCATTGTCAACATGACGGGGGTTGGAAAAAAAAATAGGTGAGGGTTTTACTCCTGGAAAGGACTGCTGTTTCCCTTCAAAACTTTGCAGCAAACATTATCTTGGTGATGCTGGGTGGAGAAGCACAAGTCATATAAAAGTGATTTTATTTGGCAAGATTTACTTCCTGGCTGGTACCTAAAGGGAGATGATCAGGGAGAAAGTGATGGCTCCTCAACCACCCCCAGATAAGGGATGCACTGTGCAAATCCAGCACTAAGGAGAGGGCCAAGTGGGAACCTCCACTCAACATCTATGAGCCCATCCTATATCTCCCAGCCCAGAAAAACAATAATATGAATAGACTGTTTCTACCACCCGGGAGGTAGATGCTTCAAAACCTACCTCAACACTTCCTTTCAGAAACCCTCCCTAACAAAACCCATCTACATCTCTTACTTGGCACCTCTAAGCACTCATGTGTTTAGGGTGAGCTACGTGTGTTTTCATCCATCTATTTGCTTATGTTCTTAACTTAGGAGTAATGATAACAGTAAGAATGATTACTCCTTATTTAAGGGCTACTATGTGCCAGGACATATATATTTTTTTAAAGAGCATAGGCAGTAAGAGAAGGAAAGTACCTCAGAACACTAAAGGGCTGTAACTGAAGGAGGTTAAGAAACAGCCTTCCCAATCCCCCAAATTCCTCCCTGGTCCAGCCAGTCATGCCTAAATTCTCTAATAGGAGTATATGTCATTGTGCAGTAGAAGGTCTCACCCTTATCCCCTTCAACCCTACTATCCCTGCCCCCCACTGTCCAGTACAAAGACTTCTGGGTACAGCAACATTCTAAGCTGTTAACAGCAGAAGCCTTCCAGAGGATTCTGTCCCACAGTGACAGTTGGCTAAAGACAGTGAAAGAGAGAGGGGCTTTCAGGAATGGGTTGGGAGCGAGAAGCGGAGTGAAGGGGGTGACCAGCCTTAGGAGGGGGCAGACTCCCAGCCTGAGCTCCCCGCAGCCCCCTGGCAGGGCATGCTGAGCCGTGTCCAGAGCCTCGCCCCTTCCTCAGCCATCCCTGCATGCCTCGGAGCTGGTCCACCGGGCTCAGCCTTGCAGGGGACTCAGAGATGAATCAGACATGGATACTGCCCTCGAGAAGCTGACTGTTTAGGGGTAGAGAGTGACAAGTACCAGAGCAAAGGCAATGCCAAGGGTCATGGGGCTTCAAAAAAGAGAAAGACGTCGGGAAGGCATCAAGGAAGGCCTGCCAGAGGAGGTCGCATTTGAGGTGGAGTTAGGAGGACGACGGGGAGCTTACTAGGCAGGCAGAGAGCTGAGATGCTGCTAGTTATGGTGACGAATGCCTTTAGTCCAAGACTGTGATATGTAGGAGTAGGGGGTGGTGGAGGAGTTGGGGGGTTGGGTCACTGGAGAAAGGTGAGAGAGAGGCCACGAAGACTCTGGGCATGCCCTCTAGTAAGACAACACCAAGGATGACACCTTGTATGCTTCAACATTTTGCTCAGTGTTGCCCAGATGAACATAGGCCATTGTTTAGAGGGAGTACTGGTGGAAAGTTGATAACTCAGGGCTGGAATAGCAAGTGCTCTCTGAAGCTGGTTAGGCTGACACACAGCCCCATTATTCTACGAATCTGTGATTTGGAAGGGGAACCAATGACATGCCTTTGGACTCAGGCAAGGTTTCTCAGTTAGTAAATGTCCTTGTTCGGGCGGTGGGAGGACGGCAGATGGGACTCCAAAGAGTGAACAAGCTCAGGACTGCTCACTTGAATTTGCAAAATTGTCCTATCGATGTTTAGCTCATGCCTGCCAGGGGAAACAGTACGGGCACATGTTTCAAAGTCTGTAGGCAGACAGAAATGAGAAAGAGGAGGACTGGAGCTGACATTGGGTGGGGGAGATGGCATTAAGTTGCTCGATAACAAAAAAAAAAGAAATGGTCAAGAAGGGGCAACTGGATAATATAAAGACAAAAGGGGAAACTTATTTAAGAAGTCTACCCTTTAAATATTGAATTCAGTATTGCCTTTGTTGCTCTTTTAGAATTGTAGCTCTACCACTTTGTGAGGGTTACATAAGGGATCTTATAAAAGTTTTGCTGTGGCAGGGAAATCATTACCCAAATATTACCCTTTTAAAAAATGTTTGTACCACTTTCGAGAACAAATTTTTCTTCAATCTTTTGTGGCACTGCACTCTTTGGGTTTTTGTTTTTAAGCCCAAACATAACCGGTATTTCCCTAGGACTGTAGTCATTCATGATGGGCTGAATTTAGCTGGCGGAAACCCTAGCTTTGGAAAGAGCCCAGGGACTCAGTGATTTTTTATGGAAAAGAGGCTGGCAGGTCAATCATATCTAGTCAATCAAAGGAGGAAGACCAGAAGATTTAGGCCAGAGAGAGCAGAAACATGTCTTGGATGGCCAGATAAAAAAAAGAAGGGAGGAATGTAGGGTGGGTCACTGAGAATTAGGGTCAGCATGCAGTCTTATGGCCCCTAATCCTCAGAACCCTCAGAAAAGGGGAAGGGATGTTCATTCTCTGCTTGAACTTTGATACATCTAGCTGGCAGGAGGAGCCTTGATCCTGGAGGTGAAACCTCTGCATCCAGAATGAGGTGAATCTTGCCTCCGGTCAACTCAGGACCAGAAAGGCTAAATTTACCGAACTTGAAAAGAAAGCTTTGTGCCCTCTCAGTTATGCTCAGTGTCTGTCCTTGGGACGAGAATTACCACAGAATATGCAAATAATCTCAGGGTATCAGAGAGGGAGAGGCAAATGACAAGGGGCAACATAGCCAAGTCCAGTGTGAGAAATTGCCTTTGGGGATTCTCCCACACTGGTATTCTTTCAGTCTCCAAACTCAGTCTTTCCAGCCTCTGTGTGTCTCTCATAGTTTGCCTCAAAAGTCCATTTTTCCTTGGGCCTGTTCCAAGCCCAAGCGAATGCTTAGGGTGGCAGGTCCCTTTGGGTCTGATGTGTCTTCTGACAGTGTCCCTAACCCCGAGTCTGATTCAATTATCGTCCCTGGGGCCATGGTTTGCTGTCTTAGCTTTTTGTTCACTTCTCTTTGCCCCTCTCTCTTTTCTGCCACTTCCCCAATCACACTTTGTTGGCCTTTAATCACACTTGCGTCTAATCCAGTTTGTCCCTTGCTATTAGTTAGGTTTTCTGGGGGTGAAGATTTTTTGAAGGGAAATATTCTTGTATTTTTCTAAACAAACAAAATAGATGCACTAATCTGATGCACTAAAAAGGTGCAGAAGATGGACATAATTTGGGGGGAGGCTGTTCTTCATAGGAGGGAAAAACGGCAGGGCTGTTTCCCTGGAGAAGGAGCGCGCGGCGCTGCCGCACAGACTCCGCAGGGCTCTGGCAGGTGGTTCCGGGCTCCAGTGCTGACAGGTCCAGTGGGAGCAGGCCCTTTAGGGTCCAGCTCCCGAAACTCTCTGCCCTAACTATTGGCAGGGGGACAAGGGGTCATTGTCATCTGAAGCTGCCACAGTGACTCAAACCTCTATTGCCCTGCAAATGATTTATGAAAAGAGTTGAAAAGCACCAAAGTGATTTCTAATAGTCCCAGTGACAAACTAGTAGGCTGTAGGGCTTGTTAGTTGTGGTTTGGGGTACAAGCACAGAGTACTCAGCCACTTGTGTAGAAAAATGTTGAGAGACTCCTAAGAAGCGTACACAAGGAGGGAGTCAGCTGAGATCATAGAGCTGCCTTTTAAGAACCCCTTAGGGGTTGGCCCTGGCTGGTGTGGCTCAGTGGATTAAGCACCAGCCTGCAAATCAAAAGGTCGCTGGTTCGATTCTCAATCAGGGCATGTGCCTGGGTTGTGGGCCAGGTGCCCAGTTGGGGGTGCTTGAGAGGCAACTACACATTGACGTTTCTCTCCCTCTTTCTCCCTCCCCCTCTGTCTAAAAATAAACAAAATCTTAAAAAAGAAAAAAAGAACTCCTTGGGGGTCACTTCTGCCTCAAAACTTTCTATATGAGTTTCTCTAAAGAAAAGGGTCTACAGAGTTTTCCTCAAAGTGACCTCAGGACTCCGAGGCAGGCTGACCGTTGAACTCGGAGGACATGCTTGTGGTGGTGTGGTCCGTCCCACCTCACCTGCTGCTGTCCCACCCTCCCTGATGCTCGGATTGACTCTGCATTCTCCTGCCTTCGCATTAGGCAGCCACATAAAGTCTTGCCACCTCCATTTCCAACCTGCGAAATCCCACCTCTTCTTCAGGCCTGCTCAATGATCACCTCTCCCACAGAACCTTCTAAGTGTCCTGTTGGAAGCCAATGCTACTTCCTTTAGGGGCCACAGCCATTTGATTGCCTGCCCCACTGGACACTAAAAGCTGGTGAGCATGTTAGTGAAGGTCTTCTCTCCCTCAGCTTGGCTGTAAACTACAGGTCAAAGGGAGAGTGCTGAGTCCAAGGTCATAATGAGACAGAAAGTTGGCACTATTTTTTCGGTCCATATAAAATCCGCTGCACTCTCTACATGGGGAAGGACCTGCAAGGGCTCCTCATGGCCTTGTCTTTGTAAAAGCATAATCAGGTCTGCACATACAGGATTTGAGCAGCTGTGGCAAGGCGATCCTGACCATATGACCCGCCTTTTTCATTCTCCAGCTGACCTGATCAAAGGCTACTTTGGGAACAGCTCTGTTCTAACAGCTGCTAAGAGCTGTGGAGGCAGGAGTAGGGGAGGAAAGACAAATGTCAAAATTCTTGGATGATCCTGGGTAGTAACTGGCCAACTGGGGAATGAGAATGGGTGACAGAGCCTTTCACCTTTGGGGTCAGCAGCCTACTGGGCTGTAGGGGGAGGAGGCCAGAACATCTGTCAGCTGGGCAGCAGCTGTTCTGAATGAAGTGCTTTTGTCTTGCTGGGGGCAGCAGACGGGTTTGTGTCCATTTGTTCAACAGAAAGCCATGTAAACCAAGGAAGCCCAGGTGATGGCAAAAAGCCCAGTCGCCAGCAGACAGAAGAGGCCACCAGCAATGGAAAGAAGTATGGGGGAGGAGGGCCAAGAGGAATGGTCCTTGCCTGTCTGTGGTACTTTCTGAGGCAAAGGACTGAGAACACCAGAAAATGCCCCTGCTGGCCCCAAGACCTACACAGTGCTGGCAGATCCAGCCACCTCGCTTCCCAGCTTCCCACTGACCATGTGAGCAAGCTCACATTTGCAGTCAGCTCAGATCCAGCTGTTTTTTCTCACTTCCCCCAACCCTGCCAGCTCTTTCTTAGCAATAGCTAAAGCGGGACAATGGTCGTTAGTAACTGACTAATATTTGAGTCAACAAACTACCAACACTGAGTTCCTGAGGACTCTGGGGAGCATGTTAGTGAGCGTGTTAGCATGGCAAGGATTCAGGGTTTCAAAAGCAAATAATATACAAGGTTGACAGACAAGGAAAGGAACATTCTGGACTGCTGTTCAATAAAGGAATCCCTTGAATTTTGGCATAGAAATGGAAGAGCTGGAAGAGTCCTTAGAAACCATCTATCCCATTTCCCCCCTTCTCAGGCAACTGCTTCCCTTCTACAGATGAGAAAGTGGATGGTAGTCAGGGATGAGACACTTGGTGCCAGGAACTGAATCAGGGCAGGAAGCCAAGACCCCCTGATTCTTATATGAATGCTCTTTTCCACAAAGAATATGTTTCTGGGTTCCTTTGTTAATTTCAGCAACACATGTGAACTTTATTTATTCAGTTATTTATTTTAAAAAGATTTTATTTATTTTTAGACAGAGGGGAAGGGAGGGAGAAAGAGAGGGAGAGAAACATCAATGCGTGGTTGCCTCTCACGTGCCCCCTACCGGGGACCTGGCCTGCAACCTAGGCATTTGCCCTGACTGGGGAATCAAACCATCAACTCTTTGGTTTGAGGGCCAATGCTCAATCCACTGAGCTATACCAGCTGGGGCATGATGCACATGAACTTTAAAAACATAGGCTCGTGACATATCTCCAACTAAACACCTTATCATAATATGCACCATTAAGTGGTTATATCATTACCTTTAATCATGAGCCAAGGGCATAAATAGTAGTGAGATGTCAGTATAACTTGTCAAACTTGTCAATAGAACAGCTCACGTTTTAATTTTTTACACTTTATTTTTTATGGCATGGGCTCCATGAAACTTTGTATTATTCTACAAACTCTAAACAAGGTAATTAAACAAGCCAAAAATAGACTAACTTAAATGGCACTGAGGCATTGCATCTCAGCGTATAGTCAGTGGACAGATAACCTTATACCATCAGCTGGGGCATAACTCACACCAGTCAGGAAGGACATTTGCTTCGATGCCACCCCAAGCAGTAGCTGCATGCCACCTAGTGGGTCCTCCCTGGCTCCTATGTGACTTTCCTCTCTCACTCTTGCTTGGTCCTCTGGGGTTGCTACTGTGAGTAGGGTCAGGGAGCTGCTTGGAAAGTCCTTTCTCTGCTTCTAACTCATTCTTCAAGGCCCAGCTCAAATGTCTTCTCTGTGAAGTTTTCCTGGGTTCTCCCTTCATCCCTCAGAGTGGCCTTGTCCACAGTGTCCCTTATAGCCACAGTGTTAAGGTGACTCTGCTAGGTCTCTGCCAGCCTTAGACATGTTGTTGGTAATTCCTCAAAGGTTACTATGAAAATTTATGTGCCAACTGGTAGAACTGAGGTTCCCACAATGTCCGGTTCACTAGAGAGCAGATGCCACTCCTGAGGGTGGGCAGTGAACGGGGGGGTGAGGAAAGAAGCGGGCAGTGGAGGTGTTGGTAGGAAAGCTTTGTTGAAACTGTGGAGGCTGAGGGGTCTATGAGAGCCTGGGCCTTGGAACAGACCTGAGTTGTTTCAAGAGAAGCCCATCTTGGAGGGGACTAAGATGCTGCAGCTGCTGCCACTCTGCGTCATATAATCAGGAAGGCATTAAACATTTGAGGCAACAGCCATTATCACAAAGGAGAAAATGGCGCTCTACTCCAGGTACCACCTGATAGGCCTAGCATGCTGGGCCAATGTTTCCATTGTGTAGCTTGAGGCTTAGCTATTGGGAAAGGGGTGGTTGCCACGATACTGAGCCAGAGGCAAGTAGGCGTGGGAGAGGGCTCACTGGGTGGTCGGAGACTGGGCCTCACTTTTGTCTTGGCTCTGCTGCTAGTTGGCTGTGCGGCTTTAGAAAAATCTGCTCGTTTTGAAAGGGCCTCAAATAGAACAATCCGGATTAGATGACAAGAGAAATTCTAAAGGTTCCTTCCAGTCTGAAAGGTCTGGGGTCCCAGGGCCGCAGGAGCTCGATTCCTACCGCAAACCTGATCATCGGTGTCTGTGGAGGGCAGTGTACACAAAAGTCACCACTCGGTCCTTTTGGAATTAGCTGAGTCAAAAAGACTTGGCTTCCCACTCTTCTTAAGGTGGGTCTTTCAGGAAACAATTCACAGTTTGGTGATATATTGGGATGAGGTGGTAAATCCTAATCAGAAAACCAAAAATGTTTTTCCTTGGGGGCTCAAAAATATTTTATTTAAAATAGTTTTTTTGAAACTTTATTTTGGAAGTACATAGATATTAGTTTCAGAACAATGGTTCCCAATAACTTATTTTACAAGCAGGAATAAGAAAAATAATTGACGGTGGTGACAGAGGTGGGACCCACATGGAAAAGCATTTTTTTTTCCTTTTACTAAGACATGGAAAAACCTAAGCTTTGATCTATTATCATTGTTTCATGTTCAGTAAAGAACATTTTAATCTAGCTCTATGGAAGAAGTTCCTGGTCCAAATTTAAGTCAAAACATGCCGAGGAAGGACACTGGCCTGTGCATTGGCCCTGGGGATCAGCAGCTTAAAGGCACCAGTGCCATTTGATGAAGGTGAATGGATTCACACGACTGCTTGTTTGCTCTTTTCAGCGACTGACTAGCTCACACTACGAAGAAGTAACTGTGACGGTCTCCGTCCCTGTCACACACCTCATGTGCCATCTTGACTTGGGAGAGGTATATTCACAGAAGCAAATCAAATCTACATCCATTCTTTTCTATTTCCCTCTAATCTCAGGAGAACATACTTTTCCTCTGCTCATCGGATTCTTTCTCTCAAGGCGTCTTCTGCCATAACCCCTGCCCAGAGAGCTTTGCTAAAATAAAGCTCTAGCATTTGCTCCCAGCCCGGGTCTGACATAGAAACCTGCACGCAACTCACCGCACCCCCCCCCCCCGCCCCGCCCCGCCCCGCCCCGCCCCGCCCCGGCTCTTATTCCCTGCTGCTCTGGGAATGTGTGATCTTTGTCCTGCCCTCTCACTCCCCAAACCCCTGTTGCCCCCCTGCCATCTGGTTTCTAGCCTCACCTCTCTGGAAAGAGTTGAAAAATCAAGATAACGACCTCTTGAAATCCAGGGGCCTTTCCTTGGTTGTCCTCCAGCTAAACCCGTTTGTAATCTTTAAAATGCTCCCATGCTCCTTGAAAGTTCCTTCCGCCTGCCCTTGTGGGTCTGGCCATGTTTCACTGTGTCCTCCCTTTTCTCCTGTATCCCCAAATCCCTATGTGGTGGAGCCTTGTAACTGAAATGGATGGGTTAGGCAGCTTCCCCAAGGCCAGCCATAACTCGACAAGGTGGCCCTGACTTGGAGGGTGCTTCATTTCATCTTCCCAGGAGATGGGAAGAAGCTGAGACTGCCTCAGTCATCCCAGTGGGATGGCGGAAGCATCAGTCTTTCTGACTTTGGCTTGGTTTTTCCATCTTTAGTCCAGTCTCTCACCTAACTCTAGCTTTCTACACCCAACGTCAATGCCTGCCTGAGAGCCGCCTATGTGTGAAATACTCTGCCGTGTGCTTTGGGGGGCTGGGGCATTAACACGATGTGGCCTCTGCCCTCACAGGGCTCCCCAGCTCAAGGAGGGAAGCTGGTGCTTCAGTTACTGGGAGGCGAGGCAATTTGGCAGGGGCTTTGTGAGAGGGGGGCAGTAGGTTAGAGGAGTGTAAAGGAAGATCCTTGGTGGGAGCCGAGAGAAAAGTGGCCAGAATGAAGCTGGCCCGGACTCCTGCGTAATGCTCTGCCTAAGGTTTCGCTTGTCCTTCGGAGTCACCCTGGCATTATCAGCAAAGAATAACGCATGCTCCTTCTGGGAGGAAAAAGCATTTAGGAGCGCTTCACAAAAATTCTATTGTAAATATTGTGTCCTGCCTCAAAATTATTTTTTTTTAAAAGAACGTTGTTAATTCACTCTAAGCCCACTCAGCCGCTGAAGAATTTAGAGTATTCAGCTAGAGAGCTTTGTAATGAACAAGTAGCTCAATTATCCTAGTTTCATTATACAATGTAGTAGACATTCTTGGCATGAAGGAATTAAAGCACATTTTCTCTGGCAAAAGGCAACAATATTTGATTTGAAGATATATCCTACACAAGTGGTTCTTGACTAAATGTGGTTCCATTTAAAAAATAAGGTTTTTCACATGATTTAACCTCTTGTAGTCTGGTCTCAGCTGGCTCATTCAAGGAGGGAGGGTTTGCTCAGGCTTGTTAATTTCATGTTTAAAATAATGTGCACCAGTTTGAGAGCCGGTACTATTTTACACCAGGCATTGAATTCCCCCCAAGGCTTGTTCTCACCAAACAGGCTGCCTAGGGCCCTCCCCCTGTTGTATCCGACTGAGGCAGGCCTTGCTTCCCAAGACCACCATGGCCTGAGGTGCACTCGTCCCCGCTCCCCTGGCTTGCCCTTCAGCACTGGGAAGAGACCAGGAGTTGGGGACTGCGCCTATTACCACCAACGGACCCCTGTCAGAGAAAATGGCTTCTCCTGAAGAAAGAGTTGCCCTCTTCCTATGTAGAAGGGCCCCAGCCCTTCTCCCAATGTAAATGTATAGGCAGACCCCCCACTAGCCCGTGTTCCTTTGTGCAATCTAGAAAAGGGTATCTCATTCAGACGGACACAAAGCTTAGCAAGGATTGCTCCAGCCTGGCCCCCGCTCAGGTGGCCTCAAGTGAAGGGGCTTTCCCCTTGGCTTTTAACATTGTTCTCCCTGGACAGTCCCCTTCCCAAGTCAAAGGCTAAAACTTTGCCAGATGCCAAGGAACAGGCTACATCTGTAAAAGTTAGGTATGGTTTGCCAGTATATAAAAATGCTCAAAGCTTTCTAGAGATTTTTGGATCTACAGGCCCCTTACCAACCTGAACCCTTCCCACTGCTACAAGGAGTACGGGGCTGGGGAGATGATCTCCAAGACTGTAGCATCATATTACATCAGATTCATTACTTAATGAGTCAGCGATGGTGGCAAAATTACTACCAGCGTGGAGTTGGGGTTGGAAGGGAGGTGTTATAAACTGTTGCTACTGAAGTATGGTCTGTTGAGGGCCAATAAATCTGGTTGGGGATGATAAAATATTTCTGAGTATCCCAGGGATTATGATTAAATCTGTGATTAAATCTGTGTGATTCTGCTGTAAGACTGGTCCGAAGAAGAGGTCCTCCCCCCCCTCCCCCCCCCATTTTCCAGTTCTTTCTCTTATTGCCATTTTTTTGGTGAACATTCTTCAAATAGTTCTGTTATAGTTGTCCCAATTTCCCCCATCGCTCTCCCCTGTCCCCCCTCCCCGCTGCCATCAATGCCATCCATACCGTCGTGAAAGGTAGGCTACTGCCAAATTTCTTGAAAAAGGAGCCTGCACTTGCCATCTCAACAGCTCCCCTGCTCACCATCTAACTGAATCTGACCGATGGGAGAGAATCAGTACGTCTGATTGCTGAAGCTGCTGGTCTTTGTTTTGGTTTCTCTCTCCGGTTTTTACACTGCCCTCCTCCCTCTGATTTTCCTTCCTACCCTGGTGGCTTCTTTTCTGCTTCTTCATTAGTTCCTGAGCTGAGGGTATCTCTCAGGGTTCCAGCCTGAGCTTTCTACCCTGATCTCGATCATCTATGTTGGAGATGAGATGTAGCTGGAGTTTCGATTTTAACAGCTACGTGGCTGACTCCCAGGTTTGGAACTTCTGGTCCTGATCTATTTCCAGATCTCCATGCCCACATTTCTAACCGCTGGCTGCACTGCTACCTGTCCTGCCAGTCCCTCAATATGTTCAAATCCTTTGTCTTTCCCCTCTATTTTGCTCCCCCTTCTGGCTTTTCCAGAGAAACTCTCTGCAGTGCAAAGGGCAAGGATTTGGGGGTCACACATCTAAGTTAGGATCCTGGTTCTGCACTTGTATGTGTAGCCTTTGAAGGAAGGTCCTTTTTTCTCATTTCCATGAATGCTACCAATGCTCTTTCTTCAATAAGCACTTGTTAAATGTTGTCCCCTTGCCCAAACATTTTCCCACTGAAGTGGGGTTGCCTCATTCCCAGGTGACTCCTGGGAAACTGAGTAGAAACCTTTAATAAACAGAAACTCGAGATATGGCACCAACTTCCTGGCTCTGTTGGGGGAAGGATTAGCAAAGGGACAATGGCCTCTGCTCCTCTTGATGCCAGACACTTCAGTTTCTTCCTGTATGCCACTGGTATCTTTCGAGCTGCTACCCTGCTGCTGGAGCTCAGAGGGAGTGAGTCTGAGGAGGTGGGAAACCTGGAAGACTTGGAAAAATTGGACCGTCATGTCACATGGGGAAGCAGAATGCCTTCATCCCCATACATACGTGTATTTGCCATGGAGACATCGCATGTGGGGATCGAAAGAACTGACCTTCAAGCACCTAGTTCTCTCACTGTGGCAAACAGCAACACTTGAAAAATCTCCTTTAAATTATGCAGTCGTCTCTGAGCTGCAAAACTCACCGCACCAACCCCTGCTGCCCATTTACTTATTTTTCTTCTATTTATTGCACGGAGAATGCAGAAATCTCCACTGTTTACAGCCATAAAACCAACTACCCCCTGGCTCCTGAGACAGGCCATTCATTGCCAGCACCCTAGAAGGCTCCAGGGTACCTTCCAGAGTTCTACAACCATAATCTAGTTTTTGAGTTCTCAAAAAAAAAAAGAAAAGAAAAGAAAAGAAACTCGAAGGAGGCAGGGGACGATGGGCTCATAACCACTGGGACTGGCCAGGGAAGACATTCAATAGATGGTTTCGTCTAGTTTGAATATAATAATATACATTACCTTTCCTGTCCCTCCCTGAATTCATGTCCGTTCTTCTGAACCATCTCTGACATTGGTCCCCTCTGTGCCACCTTGCAGGGAAGTTATCTGGGTCCATGCGACCAGTCTCTCTGCCTACTGGCTGTGGCTATCCAACCAGCACTGCCCACGGCCAGAGAGGGCAACACTGCTCTGATCACACGAAGTCCCTGCCGAAACTATCAGTGCTCCCACTCCGGACTACACACCTTCACTTTCAAGGTTTTCTATAATTTGCTTCGAACCTAGTTTTCTGCCAAACTTAGGTTGGCTCAATTTCCAGCCGTGCTTGGTACCAAAGTGACAGATAATCTGGGGATGAAAGGTGGCGAGGGTAGCCAGCGTCCTATCCAACAGCATCCCATCTAGAGCCTGGGGGCAGTGCCTTCGGACCCTGGACCACTCAGAGTAAAGTGTGGGCTTCACCTGCGCCTTGGTACTGAGCTGGAGCCTTCAGGGCATGGAGCGCGGCCAGTCATGTGCAGAGGATCAAAGCCTGTGCCCAGCTTAGCCGTTGTAGAAGTCCAGGTCATGCTAGAGGATCTTTGGAAATCAGAGAGTCTCGGGAAGTGGAGGCAAACTTCCACCTCCCGTGTGCAAAGGGGAAGACGCAGGAAAGAAGCAATGCTGTAAGCCTGGGCTTAAGGCAGCAGGTTATTCCTGGGCTCTGAAGGCAGAAGCTCAGCTGTTTATCTTTCTATTCCCTGGCTTTAGGTGAGAGTCTTGCAAACAGTGGTTGCTTAATTGGTTTAACACACCTCACTAGCCTCATCTCCTTCCATAGAAGGTGCTGGGTCCTATGAAAGTTCTCTACATCACCTGGCCGACTGGAATTCTCACAAACAAGACCGAAGACAGGTTGGGGGTGGGGATGTTGGGTCACAAATCTCCATCTTCGGTATCAAGCAGGATGTGTAACCCATTTCAACTCTTTTGGAGATTTAGGAATAGTGAAGGTTCCTTATCATTGTCATTTGGCCAAAAGCCTTCCTTTTTCCACTTTAAAGAACTGAAAGTCCCTCCAGTTCAGGAACATCAAATGAATGGTTCTCTGTGAGCGAAGCTGCCCTCCGCTCTCCTCGTCCCCTGGGTACTCCTAGCAGCTTCTACCCATCCCACAGGCCCCATCCTGGATTTATGCTTTTTATTATTAATAGCTAACATTTACTGAGTGCTTACTATGTACCAGGCACTGTGCAAAGAAAAACACATGGCCTCATTTCTAGGTGATTGCTGGGACACTGAGCACGAATGCAAAGTCGACAGAAACTCTGAGGAGTTAGGGGAGTGTGGACTCACGCAGGCACAGGCCAGGACCAGCTGGGGAAGATGGCCTTTAAAAGTTGGTTTTGCAACTCATCCTCAGCTTCATACCTGCTGCCTGCCTTCCACTCACTCAGGAGTGAGCCTGAAGTTCAGTGGTGGGGCAGAGGCATGGCGGAGGAGCAGGGTTCAGGGGGCTATTTATACTTGACCCCCCTCAGCCTCTACTGGCAGCAGACAGCTCTAGGGAACTGACGGAAGGGGGTTGCCTCCTATTTATAAGAAGCCATGGATGACTCAGGCAAGTCTTCTGGGAAGGGCTAGAGAAAGGACACCCAGGGATCCTAGGTGTCTGAAGGAGGGTGGGGAGAAAAGGGGTCAGACGATCAAAGCACCCACCCAGCAAGAGAGGAGGGTGGTCTGTAGCTGCACACGGCAAGGAGCCAAGAAAGGTGACAAGCAGAGCTAAGCTCACGTTCCTGTTAAGAGGATGGTCCCTGGAATGCGACGGACAGGCAGGAGTCGGGTGCAAGGGCCCCCTGGGGGGCTGTGCTTTCCTGCAACTGTCTCAGGAGCTGCACCCGCAGCGGCCTGGCCCCCTCTTCCCAGACTCATGGTTTGAGAAAGAATTCATTTTAAATGCTTTTGGAAATGTGTATAAAGTCTAACAAAGTATTTGAAATGTAAAGATTTGTGTATTTAATAAAGGACAAAAATAAAGTACCTTCACTGAAAAGAATAAAGCACAATGGAAGGTGAGACTGTTCCAGATAATTCCACATGTCTGATTGTCAGAGACCTGTACCCTCAACCCGCTCCTTTTGTGAAGAATGTAACTAACCAAAAACCCTAGTTTTATAGCAACAAACCCATTTCAGATCAAGCCCTTCCACTTAGTTTTAGCCCTTTCATTTTTCTTGACAGTGCAAGAAGGAGTCTAGAACGGACCCTCTCACCAACAGTGTGCCAGCCGGGAGGGCAAAGGGCACAGCAATCCACTCTTTTGCTTTAAACAAATGGCCAGTACCAGGGGTTGAGGAATGGAGATGGGGGTGTCCTATGAGAGGGGCAAAGCAGAGACCAAACCCAGGGCAGGGAGGTGCTGTCACCACTGAGAACAGTCTGAGTTTGACAGGGAGTGAGCTGTTGGGCCAGAGGTTCAGAGTAGGACTTCCAGGAAAGGGCAGGGATGGGGGCTGAGGACACGGAGCGGGATAAGAGCAGAGGGGCAGAGTAAGGGGGCAATGCATGCTGTATCTGCAGTGGGCAGCAGGAGCGTGCCAAGCGGGGAGGGAGCGGGGCTTGCGTGCTTACTAGACAGTTTAGCATACCAAGGGAAAGAGATCAGATGAACCCGGGGACCAGTGGTGAAGCCTTAGGTGAGAGTGTCCAGGTTTCAGCAGGGGTATCCCGGGGGGTGTGGAATGGTAGAGAATCTGTGACCTGAGTAGCAAATGTGCAACACCAGGGGTCAGCTCCAGGGCATAAAACTCAAATTAGACCACTGAGGTTAGGTAGGGAGTTGGTGACACACTTTGGATAGTGGGCAGAACTGGAGCTGTTTCAGTTAGAATTCCTGTCTCAAGAAATGATTGGTCTGGGAGTGTGGCAGGATTGAGAGCTGTTAGGTAACAGCTGTCAAAAACTGATGAGTAAAGCAAACAAACAAACAAACAAACAAACAAAACAAACAAACTGAGGAGTGCCAGGGAAGGCAGGGGCTGTGGCCATGAAGTACAGGGTAAACAGTTTCATTCATTCAAAAGTCACTGTACAACCACAAAGTACTATAAGCATCAGCGGCCCAGGGATAGGAAGCGGAGTAGGACATGGTCCCTACTCTCGAAAGATTCGTGAATTTTGAGGGGAAAGAGCCTAGGGAAAAAATAGAGACTTTAGGGCTATAAGATGATCTTGTCAAATTCATGGTGTTTTTAAATTGTTATACAAAAGCAACTTTCTATTACTTACATTTTACTCCAATATTGTAAAAGTCTAACTTCGGCGAATCAAATCTGATCACCCATGGACTATTTTGCCGAGGCGTCGGATTGAATTCTTTAACATTCCACCTATACGCGCCCCACCTCCAAGATGCACGCAGGCTTTCCTATTAGCTGCCAATAAAATCCGCTGGTGGCTGGGACCTCATTTGCGTTAGACATCAAGAAGGTGGCTTCTGTTTCTTAAGTAGTTTTAGCCCTGAATCACTGAAGAGATTCAGGAGCCATTTTACCAATAACTTTGGGGGTTTTAACTGAACACCTGGAGGAGGGGTCCACTTGAGAGTGGGGTGAAGAACTGACCAGAGCAGAGTTAGGGCAAAGGTGTTTGGGCCCAGGAGAGGAAGAGGGGGTCTGGGGGAGCCTGTGTGGGAACAGACTCCTACTGCCAAGCGGTGGGACCAATGTCTGACCTGTAGCTGCCCCAGAACCTGAAGAGGCTTACAACAGTCTCAAGGAAGTGGCACTGTGAAAGAAGCACCAAGTTTAAGTGGCCTTAGTTACTGGGTCACTTGCAGCCTGATCTTCCCTGATTTGACAGAGAACACATTGCATTGTTTCACGGTCTCAGCAGTGCCCCTTGGAAACAATCATGCTAACGCTGTGGCAATTGTTAGTCATCTTGTCCCTTTTTTCTTTTCTTAAAGGGTAGAAGAGTTTTTTCCATTATTTTGATTGAGGTTGGTCTAGGGGGTGGGGAAGGACAGGACAGGCAAAGAAGGAAAGACTGATTAATTTTCTAGCTCATTCCCAGAGGTCTATTTTTTGTCTGGAGTAGTTGTCGTGGAAGTGAGTTATGTGTGGGAGGAACATGGGGTGGCAAGCCCCACTCTTGTCAATCCTGCCCTCTACTGATGCCACCCGGTGGATGGAAATGTCGGGCAGGATGAGATGAGAGCTTGTTTTGCTGCACTCATCCTGAGCAAGGCTGGAGCAGCACTGCGTGTCCCCTCTAGAGGTCTCTTAGAGGTACATTCTGAGGTCACAGCTTACCTCTCTCAAGATGTCTCAAGCATATGGTGTCAACTTCTTGCTTGTACGTAACCCAGTGTATCTTCAGTGCACAGATCCTCCCTGTTGTTTCCTTCTGGGTGATTTTCATCAACCTTCTGCTGGTTGCCTGCTCCATGCTTACAAGTCAACAACTCTGCAGAATGAGAAGCGTTGGGAAAGCCTGAATGCGGGAGGCAGCAGTGTTAGGAACACGTGAAGCAAATAAACATTGCTCTTCTTGAGGAGAATTCCTGTTAAGCTATAGAAGTCCTGAGGAATAAGGATCATGCTACAGGTAGATTCCTATGAATATCTTTACCACAGGCCCTCCCTTTCCAGAAGTACATGGACTAAGTGTTTGTATTTTGCAACCAAAAGCTCCAAACTAACATAGGACACAAAATATTATGAGATACCATGTAATATGTTACAGCCGCTTTGGAAAACAACCTAGCTCCTAAAAAGTGTCAACCCAGAGTTACCACAAGACTCAGTAATTCCACTCCTCAGTAGATAGATACCCACGAGAACTGAAAACATATGTCCACACAAAAACTCGTATGTGATTGTTCACGGCAGCATTCTTCCTAAGAGCCAAAAAGTGGAAACTACCCAAATGTCCATCAAGTCATGAATGGATAAACAAAATGTGGTGTATCCATCAATGGAATATTATGTAGTCACAATAACAAATGAAGTAATGATGCAGGCTTCATGGGTAAACCTTGAAACATTTTGCTAAGTGAAAGAAGCAAGTCACAAAAGACTACATATTATATGATTCCATTTATACGAAATGTCCAGACAGGCAAAACTACAGAAACAGAAAGTAGCAATAAATGGGAGAGGGAGGGGTAGAGAGTGACTACTAATAGGTACAGGGTTCCTTTTTGGGGTGATGACAATGCTGTAACATTGATATAGTGATGGGTTCATGACTCTGTAAATACACTAAAAAACCATTGAATTGTGTACTTTTTAATTTTTTAAACATATTTTCATTTGAACTGTACATTTTAAATGGGTGAAATGTATGGTGTATGAACAGTATTTCAGTAAAACCTGTTACTTAAAACAAAACAAAAACAAAAAGGCCTGAGGAGCATAAGCAACAAGGAAACGTTGTTCTTGAGGAGGACTCCCTTTAAGCTATCAAAGACCTGGAGCCGTTACACGGTGGGCTTTGGACGTGCCTGGTGGTCAGGGCGTACCTGGCCTTGGATGCGGTGTGCTGAGTGAAATAAGAAGCACTTTACACTGTGCTGGTTGAAGATTGCGGTTCAGACAGCAATCAGCCACCAAGGAGATTGGTGGTGGGGAGAGCAGAATCCCAACTAAACAAGTACCTGAAGACAGAGACAGAGCAGTTTAGTTAGTGCTTCTTGGTGTTTGCCTCGGCCCACCTCATTTAAAGATGTGTGTCTGTCCCAGGCCTGAGTGGTGGGAGGGAGGGTGCTTAGAGGAGAGGTGGCTGACTGGAACATACAGGTTGGGAGAGGAGGGAGATAGGGAGAGATGAACTCAGAGATGGGTCAGAAAAGAGAGAGAGGAGAATGGAGGCTAGGTTGATTTATGACAATGTTGCTCTGTTTAATTGTACTTTGCTAAAACAACATTGTCGGCTTATGATTGCGTTACAATTAGTAATTATCCTCCCCCCCCTTTTTTTTTTTGAGGCTTAGAAGATTCCAGAGTTAGTAGGTTACTGTGTGGATACTGAAGTGTGCACCTTACGGGGCCACATTACTTCCTCAGTTCAAGACGCTCTTGGTTTCTGTTTGCTTCCACTTTTCCCCCACCTCGTCATATTCCTGTTTCCCACCCTTCTCCCCAGTCTTGCCTCACTCAGTAAACTACTTAACAGACAGGTATAATTAATACCAGAAAGTCGTGAAAGGCAGTGACTAAGGTAAAGTACTGTCTGTGAAGAGGGTCAGCCAGAGCGGACAATAAGAATAGGAACATCGCGGCTCTTTGCCCAAGAGCTGTGAAGCCGGAGTGCGGAGGAGCTCGTTAGGCTCTGCTCTTTTGTTATGTTAATTATCACACAAATTGCAGTCTAAGAGCTCTCTGCCTTGAACACCTGGCAGCTAACAAGATGAGCTGGACACATGTGCTGTTGCAGTCTTCAACATGTCCGAGCAGGGCGTCTCTGAGGCCTTCCCAGAAGGGGATTGCTGTAGCTCCCCCAACCGCAGGCTGCCAGCTAGTGTTTGTATGACCAGAGCACTGGGAAACTTGGGGGGGTGGGGGGTGGAAGCCATATTTTCTGTGGCAGGGACAGAGAGAAAGAGGGCAGGGAGAGAAGGGGCAGAGTTGTTAGACATATACGTTCCTGGGTAGTTGGATCAGCCTCATTGTTGGCGGCGAGTCCAGGGCAAGTCTTTCCCGAGTGCCCAAGTGATACCCCATGTCTGGCCTTGTTCTTTAGGTAATTATTGGAGAGCTGGTAGCTGTGCATGTGGTCAGACATGCCCTGCAAAGCTGGGATACAATCTAGCTGGGGAAGCAAGGTATTTTAGAGACATTTTTGCCGAGTAGGGCTGTGATGAGGTGCCAAAAGGAGAGGACGAAATGTGGTGCCTTAAGACCGAGAAGAAGGTGTTCGATCAGGGAAGCCAACTATAACCATGTATTCTGAGGTCAGCTCACCCGTGAGCCAGGCCTCCTTGTCTGAGGTCTTAGCATTCCAGGAATCCCTGCTGACTTTGACGGAAATTCCTGAGTCCAGCGGATGCAGTCCGCACAAGGGCAAGCTTAGTTGTAGCGCCTCTGGCCAGGATGAGCCACTGTCGCCTGGGAGAGCAGACCCTCTACCCTCTCACTTCCTGCCTCCCAAAGTTGCCTTGGCGTTCAACCTGAGGCAGTTGAGTTTTGCTGCCCTCTGCTGCTCGAGCCTTACTCTTCACTAGTCGCCGCTGGGCCGGACGGCTGGAGGTGACTTTTCCGGAGCAAGCCCTCCTTTGCCTCCGCCGGTGCTCTGGCTTACAAGTATAGCTTCTTGCCCAGCATACGGTACCTGGCCAGGTAAAATTGCTTGGACAAAGTAAACTTGTTTGGTGCTGGGCATGCTTGTACTGGCTGCTCTAGGCTGCACGCCGAGGTCTCTCTGGAGAGGACCCCAAACACTTGAAGTAGCTGCCACTCTTACCTAGCAGGTCATGCTTTTCTATAGGCTGTTTAGCCCCTTCTGGCAGCAGCTTCCTAGAGAAATAGGAACAGAGTTGCAGGCCACTGTACTGGCCTCCCCAGATAGAAGTGGATTCTTCCTACCTCCTAGCTAAAGAAGCGGGTGTGTAGCTTTTCTAGAAATGGTGTCTTGGGTTTTCAGCCAGGAGAGGCAAGTCCTGGGGGAATTGCTGGCAGTAGATGACAGACAGCATCAGGATCTTTGGGTACTCAATTAAGAGAGGCATCAGGGGACACTGGCTTCCCCCAACAAAAAAAGGCACCTTGCAGTGGCAGCCACTTCTGCAGAGGATGCTCGGGACTTGATGTCTCTCAGTGTACCATCTCCTGACCTGGAAGTAGGAGCCTACCGTGCTAGGGTTCCAGCTGTGTCCTCACTCCTGAGGCTGGAGATAGAGCTTGCCTGGGTTGGCAGCTTCCCAGCAGTAGTGGGGCAGGGCGTGAGGGCTCTGTAGTCCAAGTACCTGTGGACAAGTGGTCTGCCACACTGCATGACCCCAAAAGCATTGGGCTGAATTCCTTGGTGCAAGCAATTACATCTATGCAAAAAAAAAAAAAAAAAATTTCCTTTCAAAACTTCAAGTTGGCAGAGCCCTATTTCCTTTAGCTACACAGTGTTGACATCTGAACGGGTCCCGCATAAACAATTGCATCTCCCCACTTCCACCCAGGCAGGTGAAAACTTGGAGCCTGTCAAGGGCAGGAATCCAGAATGGTGCCTGCATCACCACATGGTAGGCAAGAGGTGGCCAAACGGCAGGCGTGGGGCCTCATGTCCCAAAGGCAGACCCCAAGAATCCAAAGCAGACGGCCACAGTGCAGGGCGAGGGAACCAAAGCAGAGCCGAAGGGCAGAGGGGTCAGGATGGAGGAATAAGAAGAAGGGCAGGCTGTGTATTAGACTGAGGTCCAAAATATAAATGTACGCAGAGACCCTCCTTCGGAGGGCACTGGGCGCATGGGGTCCTGTTTCCCCTGGAGGGAACCAGGGCCAAGTAATAACAGTTCAACCCCCCAGGCCAATAGCTTCTGTTTTTTTTCTCCCTTGACTTAGAATTAAACAAAAACATTTGATTGTGTTCCAAGTGCAAAAGCCATGTAGAAAGTACTTGAAAGGGGGCAGATATGCATAAGGTAGTTTCTGCCTCAAAGAACATACAGTTGAGTTCATATCCTCTTCCCCTCTTCCCTTCCCCTCCCCTCTCTCATTCCTTTAGCAAGCGTTTCTTCCTAGGTGCCCACTGTGTACTCCCAAATTTTCATTCCTCTTGCCTTTTTTTACCCCTAATCGCTCTATGTATCTCTCTCAGAAAAGTAGGCAACAAAGAGAAATTTGGGGGATTAGACAGAAGAAAGAGACTTTAACAGAAAATGCTTATGCTTAGTTGGCATGCCTGTGTTTATTCTGTGACACTCAAATGCTCTGTGTTCATTTTACTCGTAACTTGGGTTGCGAAAAGTCATTTCATTTTCTCTCGTAACGAATTTTTGCTGAGTGTTAGTCCCATCCCATTTGCGCAGGCTACATGCATGTCTTACTGATATATACATCAGTAAGATATATATGTGTGTGTGTGTGTGTGTATATACACACACACATAGATATATAAAAATATATAAATAAATTCAACTCAGTCAGGCGTCTTTGATTGATTTTGTAAATGAGTGGTGGAACAATGCTAATCTGACAGCATCCGGAGCTAAAGGGTGAATGAAAACCTGACCTCTGGGTTCTCCCACCTGACACTCGTACCCCAGCCTCCAACCCCTACTCCAACTTCTCCCTCCCTACAGTGTGTTCATCACAATACTATCAAGGTAAAGGCATGAAGTCTCCTCTTAATGGTGAGCACTTCAGAGACTAGTAAAAGAAAAACAAACTCTGAGATCCTAGATACTCTTACCTTGATTTTTGACTCCATGTCTTTGATCACTATCTCTTAGGATGGGACCAAGAAGAGAGGGAGGAGGAATTAATCTGTGGTTGAGTTACATAGTGAAGGGTTGTGCCTAGCTTTTACTTAGCTCCCAAATATCTCCCATCCTACCTGTTAAGAAGCTTGGAATGCCACCACTCATTTGAATCAAAGAAATTTAAGAGTTTTTTATTTAAAAATATATTCCTAAAGTGCAAATGTCTCTGGGAGGGGAAGTACTTAAGTAACAGTTAATTTGAGGGGAGAAAGTCTCAGGAGGGGAGAGGAAGAACCCCAAAACCAAACCTTGCCTACTTAACCAATTGTGTTGACCCTTGTCTCCTGGTCAATGCTCTATCTGAGTACAGGGGAGAAGACAGAAGGCAGGTTTGTGTGCAAATTCCCTCCCTCCAGCACGTACACACCTGGACCTGAAGTAGTGACAACAGTTGTTCTCACAGGAAAACATCTTGCTAAAAGTTAAGATCACTTCAGATTTCCAACTTACGTTTTCCTAAGTGTAACATTTTTCTCTTTCTTTTCTTTTGGAAAAGACTAAAGTAGCTCTGCAATTTTCATGTCTTCATATTCCAAACTGCACTCAAGTTTGTCTGGGACAGTGTATGTGCATACATAAATCTGTATTTCCAGCACATGGCTGGGACTCCCATAAGGGGCCACAGTTTCAGAGAACAAGTTTTGGAGAGCCTGACTACGGTAGAACTCCCTTGCAGGCAGTCCGGAGGCATTACTCTCTGTCCAGGGGAGCATACGCACAGATCTTTTCTCCTCCTCATGGCCAGTTTTCTATTTGTGATTAGTAATTGGCTTCTCTCAGTATGTTACAGTCTATTATAAAAGCCAAACATTCAGAGGGAGAGCTGAACTGACAAAATTTGGTTATAATTTATGTTGGCCCCTGACATATATATTTTTTTAAAAATGATTTGGTCTCTAAGCAACTGATCTCTTAGCAACAAGAAGTACCTTTATAAAAGATGGCACACAAAGAGTGATTGCCAGAAAAGCCACCCGGCTCTTAAGCGGCCGCGCATCATTAGCAAAACTCACCGTCTTCAAGAGTCCAATAACTAGCAGCGACCGGCTGACTCAGGTAACCTTGATATTTGCACATTTTCCTGAAAAAATAAAAAAATTCATGCAACTATTGAAGAGAAGAAAATTCTTTGAAATGTGTTCATTGTTTGAGGTCTTGTTAGTCTTGGCTAACTTTTAATAGAATGTATTCTATTTAATAACAGCTTCTTGATTTTTGTGAAAACAACATGGACCTATATTTTGTGATGAGAAAACAGTTTATTCAAAATATTTCATTGACCTGAGAAGATGGAAGGGGACAACAATCTATCGTTTTCAGAGTTTATTTCTGTAGGTTTTCATCTGAAGGGAAAAATCCCACACTGTGGCAAAATAGATGAACACGCAGGAATGTCGCCCTGAGTGGTGTGTACTACTGGGGTGTACGTGTGGGGTTTTTTCCAATGTATTTTTAAATTGCTAAGCTATTTCAAGAGTGGCAAATTTATTTTACTTCCAAACTTCAGCTTTTTAATTCAGTGTCAGTTCCAGTAGCAAGGGATGGACCTTTCTTGCAAATATTCAAGGACTGGTTTTTCTCTTCTCTCTTTCATAGCATAAGAACAAGAATTGTTTTATTTATTTTCATGGCCATAAGAAAAGATTCGTTCCAAAACTAAAAACAGGAGAAATTCTAGCCATCTGTACTTCGTTTCAGGTAGCCAGGAGTTAAAGACTTAAATGTCTTTCTAGAAAATTGCAGTTGGAGATGAGGAAGGATGTTTTCCACCTGTACACCTTCAATTAAGACTGCGTAATTATAAACCTACTTGGGCTACTCAAAGTGCATAAAGAGGAGGTTTTTGTAAGAGATAAAAATCTCTCTGAGCTTGGAAATGTTACGTAGAGATATCACAGATCTAAGCAAACGGACTCTAGGAAATTGTAGTTTTGATAAAGAGAAACTGGTACAGTGATACTTTCCTTTTTGAAAATAAGAATTGCATGTGCCACTTATCTTTAAATTGAACTGTATGTTGACAGCTTCTCAGAACCAGAAAATGGGACACTTTGTCTTAATACAGAGCTCGGCAATGGGTTGGGGCATTTGAAATCAGGGCAATCCCAGAAAATTTGGGATCTACCATTGTTCTGCTAAGAAGAGACTCCTTACCAGCACAATATGATTACAACTTGATTTCAAAAGCTGCTTATGAGTTGTATTTCTGTTACTGCTACCAACTTCAGGCAGAAAAAATTCCTTCTCGTGATCGCTTTGTTCAGAAGTTAGCAACTTGGGTATCTTAAGCTGCGTGGCAGAAACATTTTTTTAAAAACATGTACCATGTTTTAAAGCACAAAGAAACAATACAGCTTGGTCATTTAGAACTACAGATTTGACGTACTTATATTGCAGTGTGGTCATTATTGCAGAAACATGTTTGTGGTTTTAAGGAACTCGGATAAGTAAGATATAACATGTTGGCTATGTCTGGATGTGTTTCCAGTTTTAAGGGTATCACAGTCTCCTAAATATGAAGGGGAATAAGAATAAGAAAAGATAACGGTAACATTTATATCGCAAGTGGCAGCTAACTTTTTGCAGTGGTTCTTTAAGACTTTTCTAATTCCCACAGCCTTTGAGGTGTATGTCTTGTAAGTTTCATCTGTGCATAAGGAAACAAAAAGGGGCAATGGCACTGCAGAGCTTGTCATTCTGGCTGTCTTAACGAGCCATGTGACCAAGACGGAAAACAATTGCAGGAGTTGAAAGTACTCCGAACAGACTGGCCACAGTATACTAAGCTGGCTTGTTCTGCTGTGTTGGGATTAGTTACTTCTGAGACACATACAGACTCACACATAAATGATCGTGATATACATCATAAACCGGGCAATCAAAATGATCCTCTCCATTAGTGAGGGTTTCCCAGGAAAGGAGATAGTTTTAATGAGAGTTTCCAGTTATAGTCCTTATTTTGTGTCTAAAAATCCTAGACAAACTTGATGGCTTTTTTCCTTCAAACCTTAGGCACGGGTTGGGCTGGTGGGGGTGGAGGTAGGTGTTTGGGGGTGGCTAGCTGGCAGACCCACTTCCTAGCAGTTATGCTGTGTGGGAGATCCGTGCTGCAAATGGATCTATTTCCCTTTGGACACCTTAATACCTGAATTGAAATGATCAGGTAGATCCTTGGTCAATTACCACTTTTAACAGAAAAAATTTAACTCTTCTAAATGAATCATACTTTGGATAATTTGCTCTTTCTCTGATGAGGGGGAAGCAAGGAAAACCCTTCAGAGCGCCACGACGGGCTGGGCACTTTACGCCGCACAGTCCTCTATTCCTCACGACAGCTGTGCAAGGGCGCCAGCATCTCCACTGGACTCGTGTAAACCAGGCTCAGCAGCTGGCCAAGGTGTTCTCTAAACGGTGAATGGCAAAGTTGGAGTTTAAACCCAGGGCCAGTGTGACTTCCCAGCTTACTGTACATTCCTTGGGCCACAGTGACACAAGCAACTATTTTACTTAAGATTTTCCTTATTTTTAGAGAGAGGGGAGGGAGGGACAGAAACATTGACGTGTGAGAGAAACATCAACTGGTTGCCTCTTGCACGCTCCCAGCTGGGCTCCTGGCCCGCAACCCAGGCATGTGCTCTGACCAGGGATCAAACCAGACACATTTTGGTTCGTAAGCCAGTGCTCAGTCCACTAAGCCACACCAGCCAGGGCAGAAGCAGCTATTTTAAATTGACATTCAAATAGTCTTTCTCGTCTTAGTAGAGCAAAAGCTCTGATTCACGCATCTTCTCACAGAAGAGCCTCCTTAACCCTGGCTGTGTTGGCTGCGGGGTTTCAGATCCGGCACTTTCAACGACTATCTCAGGCTATGAACTGGAGGCACTTGGCTAGGCTGTGGCAGCAGTGGACCCAGGGAACGTGTTGCCATTCCTTGCCATGATGCACATCCCAAATGAAGTGGGGTAGGGCTCTTTGACGTACCCTTTCTGATAGAAAAGAGCCTGAGACAGGGCTTTCCAGGGTACATCCTTGGACCGCAACAGTTAGGGACTGCACAGATAGAGAGGAAGACACACCAAGATCCAGAATGGGTCAAATGGCATACCACCAAGTTAGGGTGCCTGGGAAGAGAAACCAGGTGTAGCTGGGGTAGGGGGAGGGGGAAATGATGCTACAGAAAGTGGAACTTCCTCCCAAGGACATATGTCCCTTCAAGTTTGCAGGACTGCAGTGCCTGTGCCCCCTGGTTCTAAAGTTTCTCTGGCTTATGTTTCACCCCTCTTCAAATATCCCTGACAAAGGGATCAGTTTTAAAGAGTTAATTCTGAAGACTCCCCTAAAATAGTATTTGGGTAGGAGAAGATTTGCAGAGGAATGAGGCCCAGGGCAGCTGTGACTGGCCCTGGAGCAAAGCACTGTAACACATCCCCATTTCTTTTGATCCATATATCGATTAGCCCAGAGACCTGCAGTGTCTTGCCCAAAGCCAGATCATTCATGTGGGTGGGACTTGAATTCGGGTGTTTTGACTGGAAACTCTGTGGCTCTTTCCTACAACTGGAAAACATGATGTACATCAGCACATGCCAATTCTAAGGTGTGGTGTGGGTCTGGAAAGGTTTGGGGATAGAGGTGGCCTGCCTTGAACTTGGCATGGCCATCCCAGGGGAGGATTCGCACTCTAATAGTTTGAAAGAGGCAGCCTCCCATTTCTCCCCTGTGCTATATTATGGGTAATCCCTCCAACAGTAAGTCAGAGGGCCGGTGGGCATCTTAAAAAGCCTGAAAAGAATGCATAGCAATAAGTTCTATTTTTGCACAAAATACAATAATCATCTTTGTGCAAAAGTATCCTAGTCATCCATGTGCCTCTGTTTCCCTAGGGCTCTTGTCCCCAGTCCAACAGTTTTTCTTGCCTGGTGTGTGGTACTATGACATACTTGGTTGGTACACAGATGCCACATACTTACCATGGGCAGCACACCAAATCCCCCTCTATATAGTGCAAAGTCTCCTCTCATCTGGCACCCCTGGGCAAAAGAGAGAGACACTTAACTCATTCCATGTCTTTAAAAGAATATCATTCTTAATTTGGGAGCTGGCTTAGAGGTTGCTTAATGTAGACCTCTCATTTTGAAGGTAAGGGAACTGAGTTGAAGTGATTTGCCCCAAGGTCTGCGCAGCTGGCTATAGCGAGGGATTGAGCTCTGTTCTCTTGACTCCCAGTCCCTGTATCATAAAAAGTGTCAGTAGTAACACTAACATAATATGGCCCTTTCCTCTGTATCATAATAAGCGTTAATCCTAAGAAGAGGGTGAGAGTCCAAACTAGTACTCCTAGTTCAGATAGAAAAACTGAGGGCAAGAGCTCAGTTTAGGGACAGCTGCCACTCCAAAGGTTATGAAAATTATTAAATCTGTGAAAGTGATTTAACAGCTCCCCCGGGTTACCCATTTTCATTATCCCTGCTGGACACAAACATGTGGAGGTCAGTGTTACAGTGAACACGCTGGAATGTCCAAAGTCTTTTCATCTTGCAAATCATTCTATTTTTCCCTCTGTACAGAAGTGAGGAAGGAGAGGGAAAAATGGTCCTAACTGTTATGAAGCCTAGTGTGCAAACAGATTTTGCATTTATGGAATCTCTTAAAAAGATAAACCAGTGTGTATCTTCATGTCATAACTCAGCCAAGCTCCACACCAAAAACTGGTAACAAAGAGTACTATAAGCAGTGGTCCTTGTGGATTTTCCTCCCATTAGACCAAGTTTTTTTTTTTTAATGCATTATTGCAACCCCCACACTTGAATTTGGTACTACCCGGGAGGCAGTTCTAGCAAAAGTAGCCTGATATGCAGGAGCGATCATGGGAACTGTGCAATTCTGATGACAATTCTAAAAACTTAATGGGAAAGTGTGAACTTAGATGGATTGAGGTCTCTGTGCTATGTTCTGTGCTAGGACCTTAATCTATGATGTCAGTATTCTATTATTTTCCTGATGAGGAAGCTGAAGTTCTTCTACATTTAAGGAACTTATCAAAGGGGGTAATACCATAAAGTAGTGTTAGTTAGTCAGCATATTTTACTGAACTTAAATGATGGCACTGGACTACATGCTGGTGATATGAAGTTAAATAAGATGTGGTCTTTGTCTCGAAGAAGCGCACAGCCCAATGACGTTCATTTCCACATAATGTGGGAACTTCTGCTCCTCAGAGCTGCTTTAACGGCAAGTAAATTATTTACAAAGTAAATTCTAGAAGATTTACTGTAGAACACACATCTTGAGTTTTAGAAAGGGTTAGAGAAAAAAATTCCTAGGTAGGAAAATATAGGACTGGGTTTGACGACGAGGGGGAAAATTGAAGACTGACAAAATGTGGGCATTTATGACATATAGAATAAAAAGAGCAAAATCATGGAGGAGAAAATGATTTGCATAAAGGGGCCAGTAAACCTTGGTTCTTCTCTGGCCATAAAAGTTCCATATTGAGGCATAACATAAACAATAAACTTGGCGATATAGGACACTGGTAGAAAACCTTAAAGATTTTTGGCCCCAGCCTGGACAGTAGCTGTAGGAGACAAGACCCAACCCAAGTCAAGCGCCAAGCCAACAATGAGCTAGGTTGTCGTTTAGATGGGAGAAGGGAAGGAGGAGAGAAAACAAAAATGGTGATGGTATCTCTAGAAGAGAATTTTAGAATTATCTGTCACTTTTGGTAGAATTATGGTGAGCTTATTTTCCACCGAGGTTTACATTTTGCAAATGTGGCCATCCAAGTGGGGACATTTCTTGGAAATGTTAACTATGTCCCTCAAAGTACAAATCAAGACATACTGGGTCTAAGAAAAGATTTGTGCTCTTTTGAGAGCCAAGGAAGAAGGGAAAAGGTCTGGAACACCTCATTTAGATGCTAAACTATTAGAATTTCCAAGATATCTTAATGGTTTTATGAGGACAGTGGGGCTAACCTGGAAAACTCAGGAAGCCCGGGACCATTCCTTTGGGCAGCTGGCAGCACCGATGAAGGTGCCTTGCTCTCGTAAGTGCTTGAGAGTATATCTAAGAGCGAGTGTGGAGACGGACAAAACAGAAGATCTCAGCAGAGTGGGTGATCCTGGGTGATAAATGAGAAGAGGTAGGAATCAGCACAGAAGACACATAAAAAGTGACCAGAGACTTCAGAAGAGAACCAGAAGCAAACTGGTCACGCAGTTCCAAGAAGATATTCTCTGCTAAGGCAGCAGAGAAGTAAAAGATGCTTAGACTTGCAGACTGGTGAGAGAAAGGTCACTGGTACCCTCAAAAGGCAGCGTGGGTGGAACAGGAAGCTGGGGAACCATACAGAGTGGAAGGTGCTGTCAGGGTAGAATAACCAGGGCCCAGACAGGCCTCCTGATCTCCACGTGCTGAATGAATGAATGCAAGATCAGCCAATCTAAAGGCTCGGCCCGCATTAGATATCCGTTTTGAAATCTAACTGTCTGCCTGGGTCAGCCTGGGGACAGCCGGGTTGAGGCAGCAGGAAAGAGCATGAACTTTGGAATCAGACAAAAGGATTTTCATCCTTCCTTAAATAGACGCCAACTTTGTGACCACAGGAAGGACATTTAATCTCTATTTATCTTTAAAATAGACTACTTCTACTTATCCCACAAGTTGGGATTTTTTTTCTTTCAAAGACTAAAATGGGACAAAATATGGTAGAGGTGCTCAGTAAACACTGGCTCCTCGAGAACAGTGGATTGTTTAGCTGTGTTACTTGGAGTCTTACAGTTCTTCAAAAATTTCCAGAAGCTGTGTCTTGAAGGTGTTGGGGATTAGGGGCCAGGGTCTGGGGAGATGGAACAGGATAGGAGGAGCTCCAGTATCCCACACCCGTCTCTTAGCAGAACACTGAGGTCCCACGGAAATTTTTGTCTAACAAGGTTTCAGGATAGAAGGTTATTTCAGAATGCAAAAATCAAATTGTATTCTTATTCACTGGTAGCAATCAATTGGCAAATTTTAAAAAATTCCAATATAGTATTAACAAAAATATTAAATACTTAGGAATAAATCCAACAAAAGATGCCTGAGAACTCTACACTGAAAAGTACAAAACATAGCTCAGAGAAATTACAGAAGACCTAATAAATGGCAAGATATATTTGTGATATAAGACTAAATATTGTTGAGGCAGCAATTCCACCCAAATTGTTCTTTAGAGTCAATGAACTTTCATTGAAATAAAATTCCAGCAGGCTTTTGTTTTTGATTTCTAAAATTTATATTGAAATGAGAAAGACCTAGAATAACCAAAATATATTAGTTAAGGACTTGTGAGAAGCAGGCAGCAAGACTAGATATGCAAGAGATTTATGGAGGGAAAAGACTAGGAAGGATAAAAGGGAATGAAGCAGGAGTAAGCAAGGAAGCTGTCATACCCCGGTGCAGGTCCAACACCTGTGAAAGCAGAGAGGGAAGAACAACTGTGTGGAAAGGGCTTCAGACCACAGTGTAGTTCTGAGAGTTTGGGCCAGAAATGGAAAGTCCCCAAGGAAAGATTGTCTGTTAGAAGAGTCCTGCATTGGATGGAATGGGCTACCACTAGTACCCACACCATATTTAGCCATTGGTTAGGAGTTGCCCAAAGAAACATGGCCTTTCTGTGAACTTGGTGGTGAATCCATAGGGAGGAGGTGTTAGCTAGGATCCCAAGAGCAGGTTCTTTTGAAGGAGATCTGAGCAGTGTACCTCCATGGCCACTGTACAATGTAATTTTGAAAAAGACCAAAGCTAGAGAACTTATTTTCCAACTTACCAACCTTTACCTTTAGATTTCAAGACTTACTATGAAGCTACAGTAATCAAAACAGTCGAGTGTTGGCCTGAAATAAACATACAAAAAAAAAAAAAACATAGACACAACAACAGTATAGTGATTGCCAGAGGGGAAAGGGGGTAGAGAAAGGTGGAAGAGGGCAAAGGGGGGATAAATGGGGTTGAAAAGAGACTTTACTTTAGGTGGTGAACACATGATGCGGTATGCAGATGATATGTTATTGAGTTGTATACTAGGAACCTGTGTGGTTTTATTAACCAATGTCACCCCAATAAATTCAATTAAAAAAATAAACATACAGATCAATGGAACAGAGTAGAGTCCAGAAAGACTCCCACATATATATTGCCAATTTTTTAGAAAGGTACCAAGGCAATTCAATGGGGAAAGGAAAGTCTCTTCAACAAATGGTGATAGATCAACTGGATAACCATAAGAGGTGGCAGAATAGGGAGTGGTGAACTCCCATTGACCTTTACCTCACACCACACACAAAAATTAACTCAAAATGGATCAGAGATCTAACTGTAAAACCATAAAACTTCCAGAATAAAAATCATCTTTGTGACTTTGGAGTGGTAAAGTTTCCTTAGAACACAAAACATAAACCATAAAAGAAAAACCTGACAATTGGACTCCATCGGAAATTTAAAACTTTGATCTTTAAAAGACACTAAGAAAATAAAGCAGACCACAGAGTAGGAGGAAATATTTTAAAACAAATATATCAGACAAAGAACTTGAATCGACAATATATTTTTAAAAACTCTCAACATTCAGCAAGACAAACCAATTTTTTAAAACAGGGAAGAGATTTGATTAGACACTTCCCCAAAGAAGCAGATATTTGAATGTCCAGTAAGCTCACTAAAAAATGTTCAAAATTCCAAGAGCACAATTAGTTACCTCCAGAATGGCTAAGATCAAAAGACTGACACATACCAAGTGTTGGTGAGAATGTGGACCAACTGAAACTCCAATACACAAGTGGTGGGAATGTAGTGGTACTTTGGAAAATAATTTGGCAGTTTCTTACAAAGTTAAACATATACCTACCATACAACACAGCCATTCTATAATACTTTTGTATGCTAGTGTTCATAGTAACCTTATTTGAAATTAAAAAAAAAAAGAAAAACAACCTAAATGTTCAGTAGCAAGTGAATAAACTGTCTTTGAACTATACAATAGAATGCTACTCAGCAATATTAAGGAACGAACTATTAATATGAACAACATAAGTGAATTTCAGAATCAATATGCTGAGGAAAGAAGCCAAATTATAAAAGAGTACAGACTTTATGGTCACAACGACATAAAATTCTAGGAAATGCTAACTAATCAATAGTTGTGTGGGATTCAAGACTTACTATGAAGCTACAGTAATCAAAACAGTTGAGTGTTGGCATGAAATAAATGCCAATCCCATGTGGGATTGGGGTGGAGGAAGGGTGGATTACATGAAAATGTTATCCTAATTTTGGTGGTGGTTTAACAAGCTTATACATGAGTATATGCAAATATTTGTATACATAATATATACAAATTTGTATATATTATATACATATATTTAACATATATGTACCTTAAAACATAAAATTGTACACCTTAAATTTTTGAGGTTTATTGTGTCATTTACGCCTCTATAAAGTGGTTTTAAAGGGATGGGGGAGATGGGGTCAGATGTAACTAAAGCAACCCTGCCTGTACAACAAAAACGTTGAAACTGTCCTAGAAGAAACTTAGGGAGATGTGAGTCTGGTACCTTGTTTTCCTGTTTGTCTGTTTAGTTTCTACATTTCCTCCAGGCTGGGGGAGGAAGTGGAAGAAGGAGCAATGATTAGTGCCAACCAGCTGTTGCATTAAAACAAACAAACAAAGAAACAAACCCCTGAGCCTTCTGTCTGTTGGGTGGGGCTCTAAACACAAGGAGGACCCTTTCTCAGTGACAGGCGGGCAGGCAGGCCAGCTGCAGAGGCTACTGGCCAGTGCGATGCACTGGCCCGGCGCACAAATAGGGCTGCACTTGCGGTTAATACTCTGCAGTCACCATATTGAAATTCTTCATAATTTCATCTTTCAATGAGTGTCTTGTATGTGAAGTCTGATGGGACTTTGGAATGCGCTGGAACTGGGACCCTTGGCTCACGTCTTGGGTCGCGTCTCCTGCAGCTTCCCTGGAGGAGTTCTGGGCTGCGGGCTCCTCCTTCTCCCCTTCCCAGTTAACACTGCAGTCCTCCGCAGGGAGGGGGAGGGCTGGGAGCACAGCCAGGGGATTAAAAGCACGAGGTGCCTCCTCCCCACCCCCCAGTCGCGGGCCCCTGTGAGGATCTGAATTTGCCAGCGCGTACCTCAGGGAGCACAACATTAAATGGCTAATAAAACACACCATGACAGCTGGAGAGAAATAGCGAGGAAGAAAAAGATATTTTTTTTCTTGCTTTTTGAGCGAGGGGCTCCCCATTTTCATTTTGCCCTGAACCGAGCATATTCTGTTACCCAGCAGCCTGCTTGAGATGACCATACTCAGTCCCCGCCCAGCCACCCCAACACTCTTCAGCTATGGATAGCCACAAGTAGAGGACCTGGTCTGATTTTGAGTCCCAAAGCTTCCAATCACCCCAGGGGAAAGACTTGGCTCAAACTACCCTGCCTAGCAGTGGCAGAGACTGAAGCGTTCATAATGAAAGTCTGGAATGAAGGACTGAACTGCTCTCCAGAGCAGGACATGTATTAGGGTAGAAGCAGGGAAAGTCCTGCTCTCCTGAGATTCTTCTGGATGCGGACATCCTTGTTCTTTGATTTCTTCTCCAGCGTGGGATGGGGGTGAAAGTCCCAATTCGGAGTTTTGAAAAAGTCACCATGACAACAGCCAAGTCCACTGGGCGTAGTAAAAGGCATCAAGCTCACTATTACTTTTTTTTTTTTTAACAAATGTGACCCAAAAATATTTTTCTTTAATAAAGATTCCACTTTTCTTTAATAAAGACTCGTGTGACTCAGATGGCTAGGTGTTCGTCCTGCAAGCTGCAAGGTCACCCCTTTGATTTCCAGTCAGGACACATGCCTGGGTTGTGAGCTAGATCCAATTGATGCTTCTCTCACACAGCGATGTTTCTCACCCTCTTTTTCTCCCTCCCTTCCCCTCTCTTTAAAAATAAATAAAATCTTTTTTTAAAAAAAGATTCCACATGTTATGTGTTTAATGGGAAACAATCAAAATGTTTAAAATGTTATGTAAATAGTGCAGCAAGTAAATTTCTACTCTTTGTTCCAGATCATATAATTCTTGTTCGAAATCTGTACATTCTTGTGAGGCTTTCAAAAGTAGATCTGGATATGAATTCGAAGGGTCAATTGACCTTACAGGATAAGTTTATATTCACATTTCCTGTTGTTGTTCTCTAGTTAGTTTTTCTCAAACTCCTGCTGCATCAAGTAAGTCTCCATGCTGTTATTTGAAGTCCATGGCCTTGAGGTAGGGATCACCAAGTTTTATTTTCATGCCTTGGGTTTCCTTTCTGAATCAACACTTTTAGTCAATGACCCAGTTGCAACGAAAGGGAAAAGCAGACCTCCTCCGTTTGCCCAGGCCCCTCAGAAGTAGTGGTGCCTCTTTGATTTGTAAGTTCTTCGCCTCCAGCTTTCTTCACACAGTCCAAGTCAGTGTTAAAAGCTCATTCTAAAGGGCGAGAGCAGATATGGGCCCTTCTTAGGGAACGTGGTTAACAAAACTGTTCAACTCATGGATTTAGGAGGAAAAATAAACTTGGGAAGTTCCATTAAATGAATCAGGGTATGATAGAAATTTGGGACTAATCGTTGACTCCAGGGGTCGGAGGATGAACTCGCAGCAGCTTGCCCACTTCCGTCTTCATGAGGAGGGGAGCGCTTTTCCGTCTTCATGAGGAGGGGAGCGCTTTTCCGTCTTCATGAGGAGGGGAGCGCTCTTCCTTCGGCCCAGTGGGAGGGCCTCTCACCCACCTCTTCTCCAAGACAGGATGAAGCGATAGAGTTTTCAAGGGCACTGGCTGGGAAATGAGGGGGCCTGGGTTCTAAACTCTTATCTCTAGTTAGTGGGAGACCTTGGGTACAGAGCTCAGCCTCTTAGCAGATACCAGTGTTTGCCCTGCTCAATCAGCATATATGCAAGTTCCTCTTCACAGCGAAAACGCTGTGCACATAATGTGACGTGTGAGAGCGTTATCACCTAGCTGGCTCTTTGCTTTGCTCCGAGCCTGGCAGAGAAGGGTCAGATCTGGCAGGTTTTTGCACAGTGAAAGCTAAGTCTTTCCTTAGCTGAGTCTGAGCTGTGCATCTGGGCACGCTCAGGGAGAGGGCAGAGGCTTACTCCATCTCTGCACAAAGGAAACTGGCTATTTTCCTCAGTGTTGGGGGAAACGAGATTTATCAAGACTGGTCATATTTGCCAGCCTGTAGCCTGGCACTCAGCCCATCAGGCATCAGGGCTCCGAAGGTCAAAGAGCTACGAAGTTCAGGCAGGTAACGGTGAGCAAGGGGAATGGAGAGCACCTGTCCTGTTGAAAGGTGACAACAGATTGTTGCCGCAAGGGGTTGTGAGTCCAGCGTGGCCCGATGTTCTGAGTTTTTCTCAAGAGAGGCCTGAAATCTAGACTTGTAAAATTTAACATATCCAAAATTTTAAATAATGGTGATGAAAGCAAATTTAAAGGACAGTGTAATCCAAAATGAAACAGGTTAGCAGGTGGGGTGGGTTAATGAGAGGAACTCCAGTTAAGCCGGGGAGGTACAGCAGCAGTGCAGCCCTGTGTCCTGCTTCCCTCCGAGTGCTGAGAGAGAGGAGGTCCTGAAGGGTTTCTACCCAGCTCGTCTGCGGCCTCAGCCTCCCCCTCTGCCTCTTTTCCTCCCTTGGGCCTGAGGAGATTTCATTTCTCTGTGTGAGAAGGTGAAAAGTCTTACTCCTATAACCCATTTCTTTTCCCAAAGCCATTATTGTGGCCAGTCTTGCCCACACCTATAGGGCCTGAATTTTGAAACTCAAAAGGCTGGAAAGCCCTGGCCATGTAGCTTAGTTCGTTGGAGCGTGGTCCCAATACACCAACGTTGCGAGTTCGATTACGGCAAGGGCACATATAAGGATCAGCCAAAGACTGCATACATAAGTGGACCCAAAAATCTCTTTCTCTGTAAAAATAAAAAAATAAAAAAAGAAAAAAAATAAGGCCCTGGTCAGGTAGCTCAGGTGGTTAGAGCATCGTCCTGATACACCAAGGCAGTGCGTTTGATCCCCAGTCAGAACATAGACAAGAATCAACCAATGAATGCATGAATAAGTGGAACAACAGATCAGTGTCTCTCTCTCTCTCTCCCTTCCTCCTTTCCTCCCTCTAAGAAATCAATATATTAAAAAGCATTTAAAAAATAAAGCCAGGAAAATATTTTTCCCTTTGCTCTCTGCTTCCCTCAGGCAATGAAAAAATGCTCATCAGAATTAATGAGAAGGGAGGATAAAGGGTAACCAGGTAACACTAGCTAACCAGCCCCCAGTCCGGGGGTTACCCTGGAGGAAGGAACATCTCAGTCTCAGCCGGCTGAATGCGGGGCGGTGTGCTTGAGAAGTGAGGACTAGTTTGGTGTGGCTGGGTGCTGTCCACGGCACACGGCAGGAAGGGAGACTGGAAAGGCAGATGAAACAAAACTCAATGTGGGAAAAAATTTAACTCGCTCAGATGTGTTATTTTTGTAAAGTTAGCGACCCAACTCTGTTATTTGTTCTGTGTAATTTCTCATCTGTGTACTTTAAAGTGACAGAAGGGCTTCAGAAACCATGATCGGGAAGCCACGCCCACCCTGATTTGTGTGGTCTTAACCTCTACAAAGCTCAGGCTGGCTGAACTCAGTTGAGGGTGTTAAATAACCCCAGGCTTCACTGGGAGGCGTGCCACAGTTGTCACCAGGCCTTGTGCTATTCCAGGGACCGCTGCTGCCTTCTGCCTGTCCTCCCCCAATTCCAGTACCCTTCCCAATTCCTTTATCCCCCACATTCTTCTTCCCCAGTCATCCTCCCAACTCCAACTCTTCCCTGTACTTGGGCTGACCGCTGAGAACCCTGTTCTCCTGTCTGCCCTCTCAAGCAGAGAATGAGTTTTCAATCATACATCCCCCAATTTCAGTCCTGGGCCCTGGGGTTGGTGTCTTCCAAGGTGCTTCCCCTGGACCGCTAATCCATTTTTTTTTTAAAGAACAGGGACAGTATGTTATGGTTCTTTTTTATTTTAAATTTTATTTATTTATCTGTAGAGAGAGGGCAAGGGAGAAAGAGAGGGGAAGAAACATTGATGTGCGAGGGTTATCAGTTGGTTGCCTCTCACACGCCCCCAACCAGGGACCTGGCCCACAACGCAGGCATGCGCCCTGACTGGGAATCAAACCAGCGACCTTTGGGTTCACAGGCTGGCACTCAATCCACTGAGTCACACCAGCCAGGGCCATTAATCCATTTTTATCTCTAAGATACGGAAACCTCCTTGAGGTTCACACCATCCGCCCACTCATCCTGACTCCCCTAGTCATTAAAGGCTTTAGCCTCTTTCTCCATGTCTTCTTCTCTGCCCCATCATTCTAAGCAGCTGAATGTCCTTGTGGCTGATCTAAGTGACACCTGACTACAGAGTTCCACAACAGCTGCACCTTCAGTGACACCCTCCCTCCACCTCAGCACACTCCCACGGGCACAGCTGGGACCTGGTCATCAACAGGAACTGCACTTCCTCGGAGATCTGACTCTCACCACCACCTTTCAGCTCATTTGTCCAAGTCCCCTCACAGCAGTAGTTCTCCAGCCTCAATGAGATCTCCAAGCCAGTGGCGCCTCCACTCTGTGCTGCTGAATCTTCTCCTAGCTCAAACTCCTTCTGCATTTAGCATGGAGGCCACACTTCTTTCCACAGAGTTCTAAAAATATTATGAAATTCATCGTGCCCCTCTTGGTGGTACTTGCCTGGCAAGGGCCCTCAGACTTGTTCATGCCTGTGTCTGATTAGATCAGTATCAATGGAGAATACGACACAACAGGACATTTTGGAGTGGCTCTAACTTCATGTTCTCCAACTCTCATTTGGGCCTTTGACGCTGCCCAGTAGTTTTATTATGCTCTTCTAGACCACCACGTTCCCACCACGTTCACGGTCACAATTTCCTCTTCTCAGAGGTTTGTACTGCCGACCTCTTTATCCCCAGAGAAGAAGCTTGGCAGGGAAAATTGACCAACGGCACCTGCACTTGCCCCTCTCCTCCCATGCCTATTCCAAGGCAGCACACGTCCCTCCCTCAGCCCGGGCCACTCGCCCCACGCGTGCCCTGGATCTCATGCCCTCCTACCTCAGCAGAAGTCCTTCCTTTAGGTATACCTTCTCCTTCCCTGATCTTCAACCTCTTCCTTACACCTGGATTCTTCCCTTCAGCACGCAAATAGGGTCTGGCACAAATAACGCCCCCTTTTTATTACAAAATCTTTTATTACAAAATCATGAGCAAGTAATTCTGTAACATGACAATATCACACTCAAGCACACCATATGACATTTTAGGTGAAATGTTCGAATTAAAACTATAGATTATTACACCTATATTCTTACCCCACCGACCACACTCAAGAAAGCACTACTTCTGCTGGGCCCTGTGTATGTTAGAATCCTCCACTGTGAACAAAGCCAAGCAAACGAAATTTCCTTTAGCTCCACACCTCCCTCAAGTTCTCACCTATTCTACCTCCTCTTCATCCACAGTCAAACTTTTTAAGAGTTATGCATAGACACTGCCTCCACCCTGTCTTCTTGTCTCCTTTCCATTCTGGCTTCCTGCTTCACTTTGCAGAAACTGCTCCTTTCACCCGGTATAAATTACCTGCCTCATGGACTTGACCTCTCAGCTGTACTCCATACAGCTAACCTTATCTTCCTTCTTGCAACACTCTATCTCTTGATTTGGTGATAAAAATACTTTTTTGGTGGTCTTCGTAGCTTCTGACTGTTCTCTCTCTCAAAAAAAATCTTTTTGCCTGTTCTTCCTCCTCCTGAATTCTTATTTGTTTATTTATTTTAGAGAGAGGCGAAGGGTGGGAGAAGGGGGAAGAAACAGCAACATGAGAGAGAAAGATCAACCGTTTGCCTCTCACACCCCGACTTGGGACTGAACTCGTGGGGACTGAACCCGCAAGGAGGCATGTGCCCTGAGTGGGAACTGAACTGGTGACCTTTCGCTTTGCGGGTTGTCACCCAATCCACTGAGCCACACTGGTCAGGGCCTGAATCTAAATTCTTGAGTTCTTTGGGAGCTCCTCTCACACTGCATTCTCCCATGGCAATTTCAACTTCTGCCAAAGCCTTAAATACAATCTCTAGCCTGGTTTAATCTTTCCTGAATTCTTATGTTTTCTATCACAGAACAGTAATTAAGTACTTGTTTGGGTGATTATCTGTATATTGTTTCCCCTACTGGAACTGTAAGCTTCATGAGGGTACACAATGTAATCTTTATTCACCACTTCCATAATCCCTTGGGTCAGCCTGTAAAAAAATGACCAAGCTTCAATGTCAGCTTTTACTTGTTGGGCCCACCCTCTGCCCACCGAAGGAGAAAGCAACTGTCTGCCTTCGCGGGATTGTCTAATAGTTAGAACTTGTCACCACAGTCTTTTCTCCAGATCTAAGCTCCAGCTGTTTCTTTACTGCAGAATGGGAAATACAGGTCTTCTCTTTGGCCCCAGATGGGGGAATCCTGTGATAATAAAAACAAAATCAGCCTTGAGGAGCAAGGGGGTTTTCAGGTTTTTAGGCAGAGGAGCCACATAGTGAAGTCTAAATTTTGGAAAGCTGTCAGCAGTAAGGAGAAAGAATTGAGAGAAGAGAACAGAGGCAGGGCATTCAGGTGATTCTGTTTCAGAGAGTGCTGACGAAAGCCTTAGGTCACAGGTGGTATCAGGAGCGAGAGAAAGAGGGAGAGGTGAGATTGTCAGAGATAAAATAACAAATTGTTATGAGGGTGGGAAGGCGGGCAGTGAGGAGTGGCCCAGAACCAGAGGCCTGTAGTGTATTATCCATCATCCTCATCTATTGACTCTCACATACGTGGTGTTCTCTCTCCCTATAAGGACCTGTCCCCACACTTAACTCCTTGGAACCCTATTGCTCCCTCATGATCTCTATGAAGAGATCATGGTTATCCAGGAAGAATGACTCTTTCCCCCCAGAGCACTTTGTTCAAGTGGTCAGTATTATAGCCTGTTGTATACAACATGAGCATTTGTGTAGTTGACTATATATATCAAGGCATCGTGCCATCTGTGATGAGATAGCTACTTCCAACTAGAACAATGGGAAAAAATCATAAATTGAAAGAAGCACATTTACTGTATTTCCTTGACTTATAATTAACCAAAGCATCTTCTCGTCTTTTTTTTTTTCTTTATACAAAGTTCTAGTGGGGCATGTTAATAATGTTTACTTCTCATTTCTCTAGTGTCTAGTGTTTGTGGAAACACTAAAAAAAAAAAAGTCTGAATTCATGTGTTACGCCATCACCAAGAACACTCTACCCTCTAGTTTCAGCAGAATTCAAATGATTCCTTATGGCCAGGAAGATGGCCTCCCGATTCCTCCCTCCCTCTTTTGAACAGGGCCAATCCCTTTGTTGCTCACCTTCATAATTTGCATACTCCTTTTCTGTGGTTTCATCACACAAAGCCTTGCTATTTTTGCTTGTATTTGTGTCTTTCTCTCTAGTTGTATCATAAGATTCTTTTTTTATAGTCTTTTTAGAAAAGATTTTATTTAATTTTTTTTAGAGAGAGGGGAAGGGAGGGAGAAAGAGAGGGAGAGAAACATCAACATGTGAGAGATACATGGTTGCCTCTCACATGTCTCAAACTGGGAACCTGGCCCACAACCCAGGTATGTGCCCTGACTGGGAATCCAACTGGCGACCTTTTGGTTCACAGGCCAGTGCTCAATCCACTGAGCCACACCAGTCAGGGTATATCATAAACTCCTTAAAAGCAGAGATAATGCTCTCTTAGTGTCCTTCCTACCTGCCGCCTCACCCCTGCCCCACTCATCCTGGAGTCCGAAACCCATGCTTTGCATTTAGTTGGAGTTCAAGGTTCTAGAAAAGTTAATGAGTGAAACATAAACAGAACTTGGGTCATTTTCCCCACAAAATGCATCACCTGTCTTTGCCCACATCGAAAGCCCTCGTCTTCTTTTGTACCGACTCCTACTGGCTCCCTGTAGTTTCTCCCCATCTGTCTGGCATTTCTCCACCTCTAAAATGCTTTCCAATCTGCTGCAACCCTAGCACCTGCACCACCACTCTCGTTTTTGACTCATTCTTGAAAATTGTTTAGTCAGGCTAGTTCCAGAGTTCAGCACTCTTTTATTTAGAAAACTATCTTATCACCCCTGGTTTCTCCAGTCCTGGTAACACTGACCCCCACCGTCCAATCCATGGTATCTCTACAAGAAAAAAAGCCTTATGAATTCTCCCTCAGCAAGGGAAATGGTTGTCTTGAAACCAAAAGAAGCTATGTGCAGTGCCCAATTCACCCCCTAAAATCTCCCTTGAAACTGAGGAACATAATGTGGTCACTCTCTGGGTTCTTTCTTCATATCTTTTTTCTTTCTTTTCTTTCTTTTTTTTTTTTTTCACATAGCCAAACGTTGCAGGTATCTCCCATCATTTCTAAACTTAAGTGTTTGCCAGAAACAGATGCTTGTGTAATGTGTAAACTGTTATTTTTCACGCAAAAAAAATTTTTTTGCTTTGGTTATTACTTGAAAAATGTTTCTGGCGATAGTAATAATCACCTGAACCCTAATTCTGCCTAGCAAATCCTCTGGGTGCTTTCACGACCCACTGTCTCCACTACTGATCCCTTCATCCTCTGAACGGCGAGAGAGCAGGGATCATTAGCCCCATTTTACAGATGTACAATCTGTGGTTGGGAGAGAGATTCTGTGATTTTCATAAACTGCCACAGTTTGTAAACGGTTGTGGTGGGTGGAGGCAGAAGTAGTTAACCCAGAGCTTCCTAAAGCTTTCCCACTTTCTCAAGCTTCGGTCAAATTTGTCATGAACCGCACTGGCAGCAGCCAGCTTTGGTTCCTTGGACATTTAGTCATCCACTTAAGCTGCCCTCCCCGCTCTTTTCTTGGATTTAAACTCTTTTCATTGAATAAATCAGATTTACATCTTAAAGAGAAAAACCGCTCTTATAGTTCTGCTAATTTTTGTCAATCTTTGTAACAATTTCAGCAGGCAGCCAACATACATACATTGAGCACTGGCTTGTTAGCCCTTTTGCTAGAGAAAGGGAGGCTGACACAGGGGGGCAGATTGTGGGGCACAGGGTGGGGGAGTGATGGGGCTTGGAATCCAGCCCAAGCTCCATTAAAGGGGCACCTTTTTCCAAGTTTAATCTCGCAAAGGTGGAGGCTCCTTCTAAATCACACAAATGAGCTGCCTGGGCTAATAGGATCCAGCCAGGCAGGGGCTGGAGGAGAGAGGCAAGATAGTTTACAGTCTTACCTGAGAGTCACGCAGCTGGGTGACACTGGAATACAGACATGCTAGGGCTGTCACCAAGGATGCACGCCAAGTGCTAACTGTGGTCGGGGGTAATAAAAGGAAAGGAAAGGCGGGAGAGGTGACTGTGGGCTGGGGAGACCTGGAACGCTTTGTGGAGGAGAGAGTGATTTGGAAAGCATGCAGTCCTAGCGAAAAGGAGGGAAGCAGAGTGCCATCCCCTGGCAGGGCCTGAGAGTCCTACCTAGCGATTGCTCAGGGAGCCTCCAGGCCTTTGGAAGTAGGTCGGCTACAAAACGTTAGCTGCCCCAGCACAAAGGAGAGGAGAGGGAAGAAAGCAAGAGGCAGTAGAGGGGATAAGAACCTGCTTCTGAACCACAGTAGCTGAGCAGCTTGGGTAAGCTGTTGCTAGTACCTAGACTTCAATACTAGTAGTACCTACCTCCTAGACTTGTTATGAAGATTAAATGAGACTGTTATCTACAAAGTGCTCAGAACAGTGCCTGACACACAGTAAGTGCTCAATAAGTGTTAGCTATTATTATGATCACACAGGCATATATGCCTGTGTGAAAAGTTATTGATATGTACACACATACACACACAAAATGCCGACTGTGATCCACAAACAGTATTAGCATCCATAGATTGAGAGTTGATATATTCCAAGACACACCACGAAAGGTCAGGGAAAGAGGAGTTGACCTTCATCTCTTACTGCTGTTTTTACGTGGTTTACAACTTTGGGATAACACTTAGAGGAAAATATTGCAATGAAAATGGTGCTGTTTGGGACTGACCTTGGTTCCCTGGGCTCAGGTGCCGGAACACAGTGTCTTAGAGGCCAAGGCCTGTTTGGATTCCTCACGTCATGGCATGAAGGCAAAGCTCCTGTTGGATCCCAACCCAAGAGCCAGCAGCAGTCCTTTGAGCTGCAAGGTGCTTGAGGTTCAGGCCTTGGGGATCAGAGAATGCCAGTTTTATTGCGAAGGGAAATTTCCAGAGTGGCCCTCCTCACCCGCACAGAACCATCACCTGCCCTGCCCTGCCCCAGAACGAAGGGCTCATAGAGGCCTGCTATAATGTCTAGCCCCAAGGTACAGTGAGTTGGGACCACCACAAGTTTGAAACAGTGAAATGGAGACTTTGGGGCAAGTTACTTGATCTCTCCACATCTGTAAAATGCATTTAAGAATAAAATGTTCATGGGACTGTGAAGGTTTCGCTGTAAGAAGGTAAAGGTTAGCATTCACTAAAAGGCAGCCATTAAGTTATTAAGAGCTGGGACCGCCGCATCACCACTGCAGGCAGAGAGAAGGGGCGTGGCTGCCGCTGCTGCTACAAGCCCACTTGAAACTCACACATAATAACGGGACCGTGCAGTCTATTGTCTGAGTCCCCGGGCACTTTTGAGAATAAAGGGAATGCCATCATTAGTAATGGTGTTGGGACAACAGACCCAAACCGGGACCGCCTCGGGTAAACCAGTTCATGATTTTTACCCGCCCGCCACTGCCCGTCTCCAAGGCCGAGCTCTCTGAGTACACCTCTTTCTTCAAAACATAGTCCTTAGTGAAATATTTTTCTCCTTCTTGACGTCTTTGTCTTTCGAAGGTTATTTATTTAGCTATCACTTACTGGGGAATAAACATGTGTTAGCCATTGTACTTGGTGCTTTAAATGAACGAGCCCCAACACCCTCAACCACCTTGGGAGGCAGGTGCCGCCTCTGTTACCCGGCTATGGAACCCGAGGTTCAGGGAGGTTAAGTAACCTGCCCAACCAAGGTTACAGGCCTTATAAATGGTATGTTGGGGATACACCACATAAGTTAAAATCTATGACCTTTACTGGCTCATATGTGCAGAGGTGAGCCCAGAATGATTTTATGTGGGGCCCTCATTCCCACCCCTCACCTGCTAGACTTTCAGGGTGTCCTATTTCAGGAACACTTCACTTTCGCTTTGCTCCTAAACTCCAGGAGAATTAGAAGGAACCTCAAGCAAAATTACCTGCCGTTTATGTCACATTATAGTTTATATAGATAATTCATCTAAGTTATCTCAAGGCAAGAAGTTTCTATTATCTCCATGTTACTGGCAAGGAAACTGAGGGGTCAGAGTGGTGCAGTAAACTTGCTCAAAGTCACAAAGTATGATGTGGGGTTGTAAAGTGAATTATTCCCCATTATGATACAACTATAATATTACAAAAACTATAACGAGGCTGACTATATCTTACTTCCAAGCTCCAGCTGGTCACAGATCATTCGAGCCTTTTTCAAATATCACTTAGTAAGGACTCACCCTTTGCCTCTTTGCAAGGTTACCCTCTTTACAGACCTTTCGATTATTTTACTGGAATTCTCACACCTGGTGAAACCCTCCCATGTTCTCTATTCCATCCATTCTCTGAGAAGTCATTTTTATGTATATGCCTTTCTGCTTTCTTTTTTTTTTTACCCTCCAGCTGGGTCACTAACCTCCACATCTAATCTACATTTGCTTTTCTGAGTCTTTAAGTATATCTCTTTATTACCCCCTGAAGCCTCCTGTGTTTACCATGCCTAAGTTGGAGCCCTCCTTAAGTAAGGTCTAGAGCACCTCTGATATCAGCAATACTGCTTTATTGTCACAGAGTCTTTCCTCAGAGTTGTCTGACTGATAAGCAATGACTACGTCAGACAGTTAGGCCACCAAATATGTGACTCTTATCCAGCCTAATTGCTCATATCAGTGATATCACCAAAACACCACCAGAGCTCCTTCTTTGGAATTGCTTTCAGAAATCCGCGGAGCCTTTTTTTAACATCCTTAGTAAACTTCTGGTTCTGAGACAGTGGATGAAGCACAGGCTCCACGTAGCCTTTGTCGCACCCCAAAACTCTGGAATTCATAGAAAAGATATTTTGAAAATCCACAACAGAACCATAAAACAAGAAGGGGACTCCTACTGAGGCCAGAAATTCTGGAATTATAAAAAGCTTGATAGGATCAACCTGATAAAGGAAACAAATCAAAACACACATAGTATCCCTGCAAAGGCGGGGCCAAACCCCAAAAAGCTCCTCACCCAGAAAGAGTGGATTTATAAGGGCAGGAGAAAACCAGGGATGACCAGCAGGTTGGGGAGTGCGTTTCAGGAGTTCCGGTACAACTCCTTTTCCCTTACCACGCAGCAGCTAGAGTGGGGCTCTGCCCAAAGAAGCTTCTGGAATAGAGGGTCAGATATGGAGATACACTGTACACCCAAGCCCAGAAGCTTAACTGCTGAGATATTCGGACTACTGGGATGTTCCACCCCTTCTTCACTCTTCCTAAAAACAGGCTGAAGTATAACCTGCAGCAAAATATCCTGTCTTTTCTCACCGTCCTCCAAATGGTGAGCAAGCCGAGGCAGCCAGCTGACTGACAGGAAATTTCGGCCACGAAAATGAGCACGTAATTAAGACCAAACATTTGGTTAATGCCAACACCACGGGAGGGAGTCACAAACTAAGGAAACAGAAGAGTTTACACCTGCGGGGAGAGATGTGCTGATCCATCAAAACAAGACTGTAGAATATGTTGAATTAATAGTCTCAGAGACAGCAACAGATATTGCATCGAAAAAAAATAAGATAATAGACATTAACATTTTGATTTTTTAAATAAAAATCTGAATAGAAGAACTGAAAAGCCAAATAAATAGCAGTTGAAGAGCTGTAAGATTCATCTGAGGAATCATCTCAGAATATAGCGCAAAAAGATAAAAGATATTGGAAATATGAAAGAATAGGTAAGAAACATGAAGGATGGACCCAATATTTGTCTAATTGGTATAAGAAGCAAAAATAGTGAGCATGGAAGGGAGGCAATATTTAAAGAAAGATTAGCCAAGAATATCCCAGAACTGAAGAGGATCGCCTAAATTCTCAGAGTACAAAAGAGTCACACACGGGTATCTCAGTGTGGACCATTTTTTCACCCACTGAAGACAGACTTGATTTGAGAGGCAGCAAAATGTGTTTTGAATCCAAGTGTGGCAGAGAGGTGAATGATCAAACTCAATTCTTATCGACAATGAAATGTAAGTTAAATTAGATATAAACTTAAAATATTTTTGCAAAGCTCTACTATTAGACCCACGCAGGCAGTTTAGCTAGTAGAATTTTCTATTTTCTCAAAACTTGTAAGTTTCCTCATATGGGAGTACATGTTTGCTAGTTTCCTAGCATAGAAATATATAATCAAACCAGAAGCCATGGTGTCAACCAAGAGAACAATGCCTCTCTCACGTATTTGTTCCCTCAGCATCCCCACCCCTACAGACAGTTCCACCAGTAGATCACAATGCTTCCCAGCATGAATCTGAAACCAGAAAAGCCAGTGTTTATGCTGCCCGTCACCTACCAGACCCAACAAACAGAGACAGGGATTGAGTCTTATGGACACTTTGTTCAGATGGTTGGCAATCTGAGAAGATGGTGGGTTTGTACCCTAACAGACTGTCTTCAATTCCATTTTAAACAGATTTTTTTTTTTGCCCTGGCTGGTGTGGCTCAGTGGATTTAGTGCTGGCCTGCAAACTGAAAGGTCACCGGTTTGATACCCAGTCAGGGTACATGCCTGGGTTGCAGGCCAGGTCCCCAGTTGGAGGTGTGCAAGAGGCAACTGATCGATGTATCTCTCACACATCAATGTTTCTTTCCCTCTCTTTCTCCCTTCCTTCCCCTCTTTCTAAAGATAAATAAATAAATAAAATCTTAAAAAAAATAGACTGACACTTTTTATAAGGAGAAAAAAAGTGTAGGTAAGGGCTTTGGATTCAGGGAACAAGTTAATCAGATAAAAGCTGCATCATTCTGTTATCTGTGCCCTGGGCAGTGGCCTCTATCTGTGTCTGTGTCTTGGGTGGTAAGCATCACACCATGGAGCACAATGGCTCGGATGCCATCCTGATTGCTTGCGGTTCTCCTAAGGCACAAAGGTGAAACTGCTTATGGTCTCCTGGAGTCAAGGTGGGTCATAACTTCAGTTCCCGAAACAATAGCTTTTTACACACATTGATTGCCAAGCTTATTAGCTATTAGCTGAAACTAAAATTTTTCCAACATTTAAATCCCCCATCAAATCCAGTTTCTTCAGTCTCATTATCCTCAACTGCCTTACTCACTCCAACCTCCCAGCATTTACAAAGCCCCTCCTACTCACCATAAAAATCCCAACATTTCTAAATGCAGGACAAGCCCCCACCTTTTACACAAAGCCTTCTTTGGCTGCAGCTCAATGCCAATATTTTTTTGTACTTGTCGACAGTATCGTGCTTATTAGTTTTTTTTCTTCTATAGACTACATGCTCTCATAGAGCTGAGAGAGTGCCAAACATTTCTTTTGTGCCCTCCAAATACCTGTTAAAATGAAAATATCCCCGGGAGGAAGAACACTTTGAGAGAGTATCTCCAGAGACTATTTTGGTGAGCTGGATCTCCTTTGACTGGGGAGAAGAAAGTGGTGGACAGAAAGTATGGGGAAATGACACAGAAAAAAAAAAATGACACAGAAAAGGAAGTGAGGGGTGAGGAGGGGAACTGGAGGTAAATGTCAACTATTCCACAGTTCTGTTCAGGCCACCTCAGTGTCTCTCATGTGACAAAAGGGTCATAGAATCACTGACCTCTGGGCCACCAAGGGAGCTTTAGAGACTACCTTATTCCATGGCACCCTCAGAGCACCCAAGGGAGGTAAGGCGACCTACCCAAAAGCACATGGTCTACAGTGTCTCCCAATGGCAATACACCAGTCCAGAAACTGCCCCTTATAATCTGTGCTCTTGTTGGAGGACTGAAGACTAATAACTGTAACAACTTCTATTGAACTCTTCTATATGCTAGATAGTCTGATAAGACCCCAATATGCTGTCTCTCATTTCCTACTCATAGTTACCATGTCAAGAAATACTATTAAGTTCCCCTATTTTCTGATGAAGAAACTGAGGTAGAGCTATAGCAATGAATACAGTGGTGGGGGTCCATGCGAACCCAGGAAAGCAAATGGCACAGAGAGGGATGCGGGAGCCCTTTGAGTTTCTTTCCCCTGTCAATTCTTTTTCCATTCTCTCAACGTGCAATGCTTTAACTTGATACACTGTAAAATAATGCTTCTCCTTCAAGGCCTACTCATAATGTTACCAGAAAGGAGCCTGGTCAGAGTGGGTTTGCCTCAGGCCGGCCCCAGTCACTGGTGTGTAGGTTCTTGACTTTGCGCAGGAAAAGATTTCACAGCAGAAGTCCAGGTGGTTTTGAGAGCATGTTTATTAAAGCTGGGGACAATGAAACAAGAGTTTAGGATAGAAGTAACAGGAGAGCGCTCAGGCGAGGCTGCTTTGGCCCTCCAGAAATGTGATAGGAAAGAAGTGAGCCTCTGTGGGGCTGCTGTTAGCTCACCGAGAAGTCAGAGAAAAGGAGCCTTGGAGACAGGATCAAGGGGTTAGCCCGAAACAAGCTGCCTGCCCATTGCTCCCCTGGTTGCAGGTCTCGTGGGGACCCTGGGAGCCCAGAAGACGCACCCCTGAGAGGGAAGAAAGCTGTGGACGTCCTTGTCTTGAGGGTTTCAAAGGACAGGAGTTTAGGAGAGGTCTTAGGGGAGGATCTGAGTCGAATATCCATCAGCTTTATTATGCTGATGTACCAAAATGAGATTTACTCCCTTCCCCTGTCGGTGGGTATGGTTGGCACCTTAGGGCACTGATTGGATTTCTTCTACCTGCCTGAGTAGGGAGATTTAAGCTAGTTGCCCTCTGGTTAGGGTGGAGAAGTGTAAACCATTTACTCAAGCGTCTTTGGTTAGGGAAGGCAGGATTTTGCCGTTTACTAGGTGGCTGCACACTGCTTTGCCGTTGAGCTGTCTGTCTCCCTATTCTACCTGTCCTGGTTTACGAGCCTGTCTCAGTTAAGTCATACCCAACTTTCCCAGGATAATGATTTTCTCCTCTATCCCTGTAGTTGTTTATGTCTCTGGTTGAACACCTGTAATTTGACTTATATTAATAGGAATATGGGTGGCTCTGTCTTGTCTAAATTAACTCTTTGCGGACAAGGACCTCATTTTGTTCGTTGTTGTATTTCTAGAGCCTGGAACAGTGGCTAGGACACTGAAGGTATCACATTTTTGGAGTGAACACAGTAGTGTACACAGGCGTGTGTTCTCAAAGAGGTGGGGCCCTCCGTGGCAGGAGCCCAGAGGCCCTGTGACCCTTGACGTCCACTGAGGGCTAACGTGTGACCACGGACAGTGTCAGTGTGAGGGAGGCCACAGGTGGGGCCTGAGGGTATCAGGTATACCCCTTCCTCTCCCCTTAAATCTTTCTCATTGGTTCCATTGGCTGCACACCTATCACCTTTTCATTAAAACTTCACCTGTATTCAGGGTCCCTGTGAAATGTAAAATGCCCAGAGAAAATTTCAATCACTTTTAACCCGGACACCACACTCTGCTGGTCACTGAAGGTGGTTTTGATGTGGGAAGCGTCTCTGGGGGCATCGGGAACCTGAGGTGGAGGATGAAGAAAAGAACTTAACCCGAGAGCCGTTCATCTGAAGCCTGCAGGTGGGCCTCAGGGGAGCCAGGACCCATAGCTGTATTCAAGCACTGCTCATTGATCGCTGAGTGTCTCTCTCCAGGGTGCTGTTCCAGCTTTCATTAGATTCTCCGACTGCATCTGAGGCTCTAAAGAGAATGAAAAGAGCTCCTGGCCATTTGCACCCCAGGTTCCCCGACATCCCAGTGTGGCTCTGGGACCTGGGCCCACAGGCACCACTGGATGGCCTGAGGCAATGGTGCAGAAGGAGGCAATGGAGGAAGATGAAGAAGGGCAAAGGTACTGGGCAGGGCCTGGAGGAGAAGATAAAATAAAGGGTAAGAATGTTCGATATCAGACACAGAGCTGGAAGAAGTCCTATTTTCCCAATCCCCTTGTTTTATAGATAAAGAAAGGAGGTCCAGAGAGGTTAAGTAAGCCCAGCACATGGGGTCAGTCAGTGGCTCCCTTGCCAGAGATTGGCCTTACTCTATGCCATCTCTGTGGCCTCACAGCTTGTTCATTAAACAACAGATAAGCTCACAAGAAAAGGCCAGTAATACTGCTGTTATCTGACTGTTTGGGTGGTGGCTAGGGGCCACTGTGCATTGCTGAACACTGGAATTCAGATAGAATAAGAAAACATTCCTCTGGGATTATATGAATGCATCATTCGTGGATGACCCCAGCCCTGAAAACTTAACCGGTTAACTCCGTCTGTTTGCCAACATCTACTGAACACTTAGATGTTCAAGGCCCTTGTGGTAGCCTCCATGGGGCCCCAGAGATAAACGAGATGTGAGTCTTTGCCTTGGAGGGATTTGTGCTGTGGTTAATGATGAAAGACATCCCATTGCTGAAGCAGCTGGGTGTATTCCCTAGAGGGCTGGCTTGTTACAGTCCTTACAAGAGGAAAGCGAGCCAAAACAAGGCCTCTTCAGATCTCGGTGTGATATATCTTGGACACTAAGGCTCAGGTGTGACTTTGGATCTTGCCATGAGAAAGAGGTTCGGTGGCCTCTCTGGCTGATGGCGTTGGGACTGCCCTAAGCAGCCCCACTTGGGGACCTGTCATTGTTGCTCCAGAGTCACAGAGTCATACAGCTCCCCGTACCACAGAGACCGTAAAGCCTGAGGAACGACAGCAAGCACCACCGGTGCACAGCCCCGAAACTTTCACTTGAACCCAAACCTCAGCGTCCTGACGCAGAGAGAACTCACTTCCTCAGCCAGGGCTCAGGGAGGCCTGGGAAGTGAATGAGGTCACAGGCCTGGTTAGCCACAGGCTTGCGACTTAAACTCAGGCCCCTGGCCCCAAATTCCCTTCTTGTGATATTGTCACTCCTGCCTTTTCCCTCAGGTTAGAAGCCCAAATAGGACTGAAATGCCCTTCTGCCTTTCCTCCTTTGCTGCAAGGCATGTTAGGTTTTGCAAAACTGAACTGAAAGTGTGGGGGTGGCAAACGTCTTAAAAAAAAAACGACTGTTGCTGCAGGAACAATCCTCAGCCTTACTCTTTCTGCCTCCTCCATGAGACAGGCTCAGCCTGCCAGAGACAAATGTACAGGGGTCTGAGAGCCCCACGATAGACCTCTGATCCCACAATCCCCCACACCCCACCCCTTGGCCCATGGCCTGAAAGGCCTTTAGTGATCAAGATCTAGAAGGCTTTTCGGCTGTTCACAGCGAACTAGACTTTAAAACAAACTCTCGTGTGAGAGGATATCAGATACCATTGGGGAGATAATGGGTTAGGTATCTGAGGGACAAGAAGTCGTCCTCAGAGGGGCAAAAATGAACGCTGAGATAAAAGGGCAGTCAGGCCTTCTGGAGGGTGGCCAGTGCGCTACCTCAAACAAAGGAGTTTCCACAAACATGCACTGAAGTCCTGGGACCTCAAAGACGAGTACAAAAGCCAGAGGTTGCCTTTGCCTCAGGTGCTGCCTGGTGCCTGAGGATTTGGGGCTGGCACGTTTGGGCGCAATGTGGGTTTGGGCAGCCTGTGCATTACCTGAAAGGGCAGCTTGCCTTTTGGGTACTGTCAGCTGTCCTCCTGTCAGCGTGGTTGGGGTGCTAGTGGCTAAGGCCTCTGAGCGGTGTGCTGTAGGGAAGTCCACACGAACCACAATACGTTTTTCTCTCTGGGTTTCCCTTTTTGGTTCCTATTACGTCTCTCCTGCTTCAGAACAGGAGAGTTCCAGGGACTCGCTTAGAAGCTTTGCGGGAAGAATGATTGGAACCTCCAGTGCCAGGGCACAGAAATCAGATCACAGAATGCACTCATGGGTAAACCTTTCCCACTTTTAAGTGACCATTGGGAAATGACCTTACTTCCCTGGACTTCATGCCGTTGGCTCATTTTTCAACAGAGAGAACTATACTATTAGAAGATCTCAAAAGTGTCTCTCAGCCTCTGATAACCCGTGTTTCTTGGTGCAGAATTTCTCGGTTGTCTTCGCCTTCCTCAGGGCTTATGCCTCTCTCTCTTTTTTTTAATCCTCACCAAGGATATGTTCATTGATTTTTTTCAAGAGAGAGGAAGGGACGGAGGGAAGGAGGGGGAGAGACAGACAGAGAGAGGAGACAGAGAGGGAGAGAGATGTTGATTGGTTGCCTCCTGTATGCACCCCAACCGGAGATCGAACCCACAACGTTTCGGTGTATGGGATGACATTCCAGCCAACTGAACCACTTGACCAGAGCATGCCTTTCATTTCTGAATGTATCACCTTGAACAATCAGGGTCTTTGGTAAATGTTTACTGAAATTCTTCGGGACCCTGAGTTATAGAGTGACTTGGCAGTCAAAAACAAGAATGTCCCATATCAAACAGAGAGTAAGGTGGGATATTTATAAGATTCTATTAGGCTTGGGGGGAGGAAGATACAGAGCTCTCCCAGGAGACCCATAGGCAGAACCAGCTGAGCTAGGGAGACATGAAAAGAACTCACACAATAGGGAGGTTACAATAGGGAGGAGAATCTGGACAAAGGTGGAAACAGTGCAAACTCCGGCAATACGTTTGTAGTGACAATGTACAAAGGTCTGGATGCGGCTCTAGGAGTGAGATACGAATGTGAAGGGGACAGACATGTATCCCCAACTGTAGGGAACTCACCTTTTAGAAGAGGAAACAGAAGGAGATAACTTTTAAGAATTTGTGCCTAGTGGTGAACACACAGTATAACATACAGGTGATGTATTATAGAGGTGTACACCTGAGACCAATATAATTTTATTAACCAATGTCACCCCAATAAATTCGATAATAAATTTAATGCTCTATTTATACTGTAAGGGATTTGAAGAAACTTACAAAAATACATCCAACTCCAAGGGATAAAAATAAATGATTTTGTTTTCCTGACAACATCTCTTTAGATAAAATGGTGTCTATAGCTAATCTTATAAAGCCAGTCAGAGTTATCTCATGGCCTGGCACCAAAGCATAACTAGGCAAAGGCGGTTGCAGAAAGGGCACAACTAGGGCCAAGGGTGCAGCTCTTCGGGTCGTGGCAGTTGATTCAGATACTACGTAAAAACTGCAAATGGGCTGGAGACTAGATTGAGATGTTTTGTCTGGCATTATGCCAGACACTGGGAGAGGAGGGCTATGCCCCATTGCACGTCACAAGCCTGTTTGCTTCATTTGTATCACCAGTGAAGCCCTTGAGGGTGTCAGGTCTTCGGATTTCTCAGAGCAGATTGAGGGGTCTGCCAAGAATCCCCCATGGATTTTTCACAATGGCTTTTGAAAACAATTGGATTAGAGAATTCAAGGTAATTTTTGGCAAGAATCTCACTCCCTATCGTAGCTTCCCTGAGCCCCTTCCTCTCAGACCTTCCCTTTCGGTTTGTCCTGCACACCGCTGCCAGATGGTTTCTCAGCTCAGTTTTTATCCAATCAGTCCCTTGCTAAAAACCCTTCTTTGCTTCCAGTTGACTATAAGATTTCCAAATTCATCCCCATCTAGCCGCATTTCTTGCCTCTCCACACCCAAACCCTGAATCCTGACTGACCCACAGACATCCTACCTGGGAGTCTGAATTTGCCTCCAACTGACCACTGAGAATATCCTTTGATCATGAACAGAGCAGAGGGTAGAGGTAAGGTCTGTTGTAAAAATTAGGATGTGCACTGGGAGTAAAGGAAGTTCAGGCAAGTACCCTGAGTCAAGGACAAGATATTTTTTAGGGAATATCCTTAGAACTTTGTGACTGGACATGTTTATGCTGGGATGAGGGCTATGGGTTAGGAAAGTAAGGGGTAAGTAAAAACCAAGATTTTGAAGTTGAACGACTAAACACTGATGCATAAAAAGGCTGAAGTCGGAGATGGAGATGAGGAGGAAGGTGGATTTGGTTTTAGACCTAAGTGTGGAGTGACGGTGAGACATCTACACGGTGATGTTCATTACACATTTGGGGCTTCAGACACGGAGCTAAAGAGAGAGGACAAAAACAAAAGCTCTCTCTCACTTCTTCTACCTCTGTGACTTTTCTAAATAAACTTTTACGTGTCTATGTGAAGAGAGAGAGAGAGAGAAAACCCGAGAAGGAAACTGCGGAGGTGGAGGGAGTAGTGAGAGCTGGAGTCAGGAAAAGTAATGAGTTCTGAAAAGAAGTAAGAAGCACAGGGGCAAAGCATCTAGCCTCGGGACTGCAGGGGAACTAGGACCAGGCACGGAGGGGTAAGAGGGACAATGGGAGAAAAGGAAAGGCCGATCGCAGCAACCAAAGACAAAACGGTTCAAGAAGGAAGAATGGTCAGACGGGTCCAATGCCACAGGGTAAGATCAAGAAGAACAAAGATGAAGGTGAAAAGCTGTGGACTGGGCAGTAGGGAGGTCATATGTAACCTCTGAGGGACTGGTGTGAGTGTAGTTGAAGCAAAAACCAGGAGCTAAGAGGAAATGGTTAAAAAGGAAAAGGAAACAGTAGGCACGGGCTTGTTGTCTGTTAACCCCTTGCTTAAAGCCCTTCGGCAGCTCCTCATTTCCCTCAGGGAAAATTCTAATATCTTTAATGTGCCTATGAGGGTTTGCACAGGTGTCCCCTATCGCCGTCTCCAACCCCACTGACAATGGCCCCCATGAGTGCTGCGTAATCCAGCCTGTGCTGCACGACATCTTAAGCCTCACTTGTCCTCAGTGAGTCACGATGAATTCAACAGACAATCTAATGGCGGGGGGTGGGGGGTGGCTCTGAGAATGCCTCACTATGACCAGGAAGCTTATTCTTTGGGGTCTTTGGGGAAAGTAATTTTGCATAAGGAAGGTTGTTGGGGATTGCTTTTTAAAAATTGATTTGGCTGCAAGGGAAAAAGATTGCCTAAACAAAATCTGCTGATGAAGTCACAAAATGACTCTACTTCTGGAATTAGCTTCATGTTCTTGTATTTTGGTAATAAATTTGGCTTCAATTGGAAATTTAGTTACTCTACCCACTCAAGGGCAAGATGATAAGGTTCTATCAGACCAAGCGTCTAAATGAACCTGAGACGCTACCAAGGTCAGAAATGCTGCACGTCAAGTTTGTTTTGACTTGTCCCCATGAGGCAAACTTGTCTAAGGGTCCAATCACATTATAAAACAAGGGACAGCTCTCTGCAATATAGCATCCTCTGAAGCGATGGGAATCCTGGTTGTACCTGTCGGAGGATTCTCTAATTTTTCAGCCTGTTTGATTTCCACAGTGCTTTATCTCACTTCCCTTGAGACTGAGAAACACGGTATGGCTTTGGAAATGCTGAACCCAATGCATTATAACATCACCAGCGTGGTGCCCGAGGCTGTGCCTGGTGCTGCCATGCCGATCCTGCTGCTCACTGGGTTTCTTCTTTTGGTTTGGAACTATGAGGACACCTCCTCAATCCCAGGTAAGTCGCCATTTAGTTTTGTATCTGAGGAGATTGTTTACTTGGGCTTTCAGTCCCTGAAGGTAAAGAAAATTTTGTAAAAAGACGCATCAAACCTGGGGAGATGGCTGAAGCCCATGGCAACATTAGCAAATGGTTCGGGTGAAAAATTTTATACCAGTTATCTGCACAAAATGAAAGTATTTAAAAAATATCTTAGATAATGTCTTCTACTCTGTGCTTAGCTTTGGTAGGCTTGGCACAAATCCTTTAAGGTAAATTTGAGATGGGAAGGAGCAAGGTAAAATTTCAGGTGTTTTTTGTTGGGTTCTTGTCAAATTCATTCTAATTTTGCTCTGAAGGTGAAAAAGTCTCCGGAATGCCTTCTGTACCCCTTTCTTTCCCCTCCCCACTTTGCCTCATGCATGCCTTCTCACTACCTTCTCTTTAACCCTCTCCTCATTTTCTGTTACACTTAGGAGGGGGCAGGGTGATGACTGGGGCAGTGTAAGAAGAATGGGGACCATTACAATTCCCTTGGAACATCACACCCTGAGAGAATCTTCAACAAGATCTGTGGGTCAATCAAAAGTAGAGTATAACACAAATACCCAGATAAATTCAGTAGAAACCCCCACCACGCCACCATTATCAGATTAATTCACGATGAATTGGAAATATCAGACCAGTTCTTTAGTTTTCAGTGAAAATTCCTCATGGCAGGCATCAGCGTCCAATCCCATAACATACACGGTAGGGCGGTATTTCAGGACCACAGTCATTACATACTTCCAAGTGTGCAGGGTGGAGGGGCTCATCACAGCGTGACTTAGAGTGGGAGTACGTGGTTGGTGCAGAGTGCCCTGTGTCTGGACGCTTTAAGAATTGTCAGAGAACTGCCTGTCTCTCTATCTGATTCAGCCTGGTATTTTAGGTTACTTCAAAGTCCAATTTATCGGAACGTTTAGTTAATTTTGTTCTCTGCTCCCTGATGGGGTCTGAGGAAAGATTCTTCCATGGTCTTTAACTTGAAATCCTTTCTCACTGGATTTCTTCTTCCCCAGTGGGCTCCCAGGTCAGGGTCTATGAACAGAGGCACTTTAAATAAGTGCCCCCAGATGTTTTTGCTGCAGGTGGTGGTAGAACTCCCTCAGACCCTTGAGTGCGGAGGTCAGTGTAGGGGGGCAAGCATGAAAACAGGCATCCATTCAATCAGATCTGCTTACTTAAATCTTTTTAGAACTCCATGAAACCATTTTCTATAAAGTTAGTGACCGACTTATAGTATTACTAGAATGATCATAAGATTAAGAACACTTTGGAAATGTTTTCCTTCTTATAGATATGAACAAAGTCCTTCACACTAAACAGAAATAAAAAACTAACAGTCTCGTCCACATTAATGCAGCTATTGATAGTCAAACTAAACTTTGCTGAATTTGGAACTAAACATCTAATTTAGTTGATTCAAGAAAAAGCTTAGATTATCTAGATAATTACTACACAACTCTTGCCCATAAAGTGGGAATACTACCTCACACAGTTGTGCATGCTTTGGCTTTATAACTATTTCACTGACAGAATGGACTTAAAGGAGAAAGATTTAGAATAGCTACTACTTTATAAATAAACTCCTAAAACCACTCCAAAAAGCTTTTGTCTAACTTTTCACCACCACTGGTAAAACCAAGCTACTAAATTTGGTCTCTGATAAAAGCAAGAGCAAACTCCCTAGTTGTCCACTCAATTCATGTCTTCAAAATTCTGTATTTATCTACGTAAGCAAGGACAAAAGTGTCTGAGTAAAACCACATCACTGAACTGAAACTCTGGTCTAAAAACTGATCATAGTCATTGTCTAATTCAAGTCTTAGCTTTATTTGGCCTAATGAGATTTAGCTTAAGATTCTTTTCTTAAACTGAGTCCTTTTTGAAGGGAAAAACATGGTCTATGGCCATACCACCCTGAACGCACACAATCTCATCTGAAGAAAAAAAAATGGATGTTCTCGGGACATTATCTTTGCAGACCATGTTTCTCTTAATTAAAAAGACTACAGTAAAACTACGACTTCATTCTAACCCACCCGCTAGGTCAATTGGGGGGTTTAAGCCAAAAGTTTTCAGACAGACCTAGGCAGCCAAATGGATCTGTCAGCTTGGCACTTTCCCTGGTCACTATGCTTGCGCCCAGACAGGCTGGCTGGCTCGCATTTGACTCACTGGCACCATTTAACATGGCGAGAAATATCGGACACATACCCTTGTTCATTCAGACTGAAATGACTGAGATCAAATGGAATTACCATGGTGTGGACAATGAATTAGTTTTCATTCATGGAGGGTAAAGAGCTTCTAGTTAAGCTTATTGATTTATGTTTAAAATTTCTTAAAAAAGTGATTCACAGATATACACCAGAAGACGTGAAAGAACACTGGTATGAAAAAACAAGAACCATGCTGTCACAAAGCAGTTGTTGCTCTTTTTGGTGTCGTTGGAATGCTGACTGTGAGTTGATGACTCTCCTAGGTCCTGGCTACTGCATGGGAATTGGGCCCCTCATGTCCCACCTCAGATTCCTGTGGATGGGGATTGGCAGTGCCTGCAACTACTACAACAAGATGTATGGAGAATTCATGAGAGTCTGGTTATGGGGAGAGGAAACACTCATTATCAGCAAGTAAGTCTGTTGATGTCAGAGCCCTATCTTCAAAGTAAAAGCTGGGGTTTTCCTATTCAAAAACAAACAAACTTATGTTGATATCTTGACATTTTTGTTTCTAAGGCTATGTTTGCACTACTTCAGAGAAAAGGAGGCATTCCCCGGTAGCAATCTAACACTGTAAACAAGTGGGATAATGGGCTTTGCCTGAAGAAAGAGATACGTATATAAAGAACTCTGGGAAAGGGGGTATTATTATTAAAAATCTCTCTCATTAAAGAATGTGCAGAATCCAGATGGTTTGGTTTTGACAAAACATACTTTAGAGGGAGGCATTATCTTTTTTGCTTTCCTAAGATTTTGGTCTTATCCCTACAAGTGGTGTCATCCCACAAGGCAAAAGGTCTCCAGTTCGATTCCCAGTCAGGGCACATGCCTGCGTTGCATGTTCATCCCCACAGGGGCTCATACAAGAGGCAACTTGATCGATGTGTCTCTCTCACATTGATGTTTCTCTCCCTCTCTTTCTCCCCTCTTTCCCCTCTCTCTAAAAATAAACAAATAAATAAAATCTTGCCTGAAACAAAAATCTGACTGTACCAGTTTGCTAATGTGTTTCTAATGTCAGGCTGCTGGGCACCCCTAGAAGGGTGGACAGTAGAAAGAGAAGCCACCTCATGATGCTCTCCTGTTGATGGCTGCATGCCAGTGTCCTAGCTGAGTGACCCTAAATAGAGCAGGAACAGGACTGCCTGTTAAAAGAAATAACTTCAGCAGGTTGAATTCACTGGACGGTTAACCAAACAGACATTGATCATATAGAACTAGCTTTGTGAAATACTTGTTTTCTTGTTTAGTAATCATAGAAAATGGAGAATTTCAGAGAGAGCATATTTGGCTAGACTTCATCTATCTTTACTAGGTTTTTAGCAAAACTATCTATAAACAGTGTCTCATTAGTGAGTTTTTATATTTATAATCCCTAATGGGGCTTTACCCACAAACTAAGGCTGACCAGGGTGTTTTACCAATTTATTAAGAATTATTTGTTTAGATACATAGACTATTGCCCAGAAGTAAAATGAAGTATTTCTGGAAACTGTCTTAATTTTTTTCAGGCCAAGATTACAATTCATCAATTCACAAAATGCCATGGTATCCGCAAAGCCCAATTCTTTGAACCAAATACATGAAAGAAGGAAGTGAGGGAGAAAAATGTGTTATCCTTCCAAACATTTTGAACTATACTATAATGTTATTTTGGACTAATCTAACACCTCAACTTGTGCCTGGGTTTTTTCTGTTTCTTCAGTTTGGTGTTGTTGCACTTTTGAGTCAGACCATGCTTATAAACTAAGTACAAACAGCTGTGGGTGGGAATGTCCTTTCATTTGGTTTATTGTGAGACCACTCTAATGCAATGGTTCTCAAAATGTGGTCACTCCACCAGTGCATCAATACACCTGGGCACTTACTAGAAATGCACATTCTCGGGTCCCACCCAGACCCACTAAGTAAGAAAGTCTAGGGGCGGGGCCCGCTGGTGTGTTTTCACAAGCTCTCCAGGTGATTTCTGAGGCATACTCAAGTTTGAGAGCCATGCTCTCATGGCGGGACCACGATTACTCTTGGATTTCACCTCTCTCGGGCTATTAAACTCTGGTCAGCAAAATGTAAGTGAATTTGATATGTTCTCATTTTAAAAATCAATACTCACTTTTGCAACTGACTGCTGTCTCAGAAATGTCCTGGGGCTGATGACATTTGGGTTTGAGGGACTGGGACAGTCCCCCCTGCCCTTGCGTTCCCCAGCACAGCAAGTTGCCGTCCACCCCTCAAGGCAGCGCTGCCTTCCTTGTCGCCTATTTCCCCCGGCAGACAGGTGAGGCGCAGAGTTCTCCAGGTGACTGTGATGTGCTGAGGTGCTTGAGAGGGGAAAGAAGGTAAGAAGCTTCCAGGGCAGAGGGGCCTTTCCCTGGGCTAAAAGAAACAGCTACGTGCAGGTGGAGTGGGGTTTTGTCTCACTGTGTCACCCTTCGGTCTAGCTCAGGTGGTAGCTTTGTTAAGACTAGACCTGGAGTGAAGAATGATGTATGTGAGAAAGGCCCAGGGGGCCAGAATAGAAATCACTCTTAGATTCTAGATGCTTAAACCACCAGATAAATTCCCTGGAAGCCTAAAACCAGTTCCTGAAGCAGGACCCTCATTACAGGGAGGGGTGGGTGCATCTGACCACCCTGCTGCCTGACTTAGGAAAGTCACCTTAGCAACCTGACCAAGTCAGGTGCTGATTCACGCTGGAGAAGTGGACACAACCCATCCTGCCCTTCCCCCAGCTCCCCCAGTTCTTTCACTGTCCTGTCCTTACAGGCTTTTCACTGCTGGAGTCTTTGTGTTCTTTTTAATTGCCTTGGAGCCACTCAATTTTGTTAAGGGCCGAGACCCCTGCAGGAATAGGACATGTTTGTCCCTATCTCCTTGCCTTGCCTGTTCTTCAGGTCCCTTCCAGAACTACCTGTACCTCTTAAAAAGACCCCATTGGGCCTCAGAAAGCTTTTCATTTTTCTTTGAATAGTTTGCCAGATCTTTTTTCTTTTGTTTTTTTTTTTTAAGGTTTTATTTATTTGTTTTTTAGAGAGAGGGGAAGGCAGGGAGAAAGAGAGGGGGAGAAACATCTATTGGTTGCACACCCCCAACTGGGGATCTGGCCTGCAACCCAGGCATGTGCCCTGACTGGGAATCGAACTAGTGACCTTTCAGTTCGCAGGCCAGCACTCAATCCACTGGGCTCTTTTGAAAGTTTGAGATCTTTAATCATTATAACTGTGTATAGATTATGACCCAACTTTTCTAACCAGTTTAGTCCTGAAGTGGTAAGGGATGCAGAACTTCAGGGAAGGGGGCAGGGCTGGGTGGTGGGGAGGGCAGGCATGAGCGCTGCTAGGGTGTGACCTGAGCATCTCTGGGATTTGAGGTAAGGTCCATCTAATCATCTCTGTGGATAAAGTATGCACAGTTCCCAGAGCAGGTGCATGCTAAATTAATGAGGGTCTACAGAAGTTGTGCATGATACTATATGGCATGTATACATTATTTTTCATCATGAATACAACAAAACAAAACAAAACCAAACAATGTGGCTAGCTAGCATCCATAAAGCAGAATTAGCAATTGACATGCTAATTAGGGTCATATTTTTTATATGTTAGCAGTTAACATACCAGTTAGGGTTATAGTAGTACATGTTTTAATACATATAAATTTATAGGGAATTTATTCATTTATTCTTTAAACATATTGAAAATTTACCATATACTAAATACGGGATGATCCTAACTTATCATAGTCATTATTGGCTCTCCACTTATTCATTAAATAAGTATTTATTGAGAACTCACTGTGTACACTGGGTATCATGAACAAATCAGCCCAAAACTCCCTACAGTCATAGAGAAATATATTGTTATATTGTTACTATACCAAAAATAAACAAGTAAGATGTATAGTGTATCAGTAGGGTGACCAACCATTGTCTGGGACTATGGGTTTCCTAGGATGTGGGACTTTTAATGCTAAAACTGGGACAGTCCCAGGAGAACCAGATGGTTGCTCACAAAATTATTGGGTAGATATGTGCTATAAATAAAATTAAAATAGAGAAGAGGAACAGAGAAGGCCCGTTTCGGGAATGGGAGTACAATGTAAATAGATGGTCAAGACAGTCCTCACTGAGAAGGTAGCATTTAAATAAAGATCTAAAAAAGAAGTGAGGGAGAAAGTCATGCAGAAACCCAAAGGAAAAACATTCTAGACAGAAGGAACAGCAAATGCAAAGGCGCTGAGTTGGGATACCAGTATGGCTAGTAGAAGGGTAGTGGAGATGAAGTTAGACAGGGAATAGGATACCCAATTTTTCGGGCGTTACAGGCCATTGAAACAAGTCTGGCTTTTAGTCTGAGTGAGATGGAAAACCATTAAAGACTTTCAGGAGAAGAGTGACATATCTGACTCATTCTGGCTTCTCTGTTAGGAAGAGATGATAAGGGGACAAGGGATGGGTACAAAGAGAACAGTTAGGCAAGAAATGATGGAGGCTGGTCCAGGTGAGAGTAATAGAGTGATAAGACAATGAGGTGAACTTCTGGGTATATTTTGAAGGCAAAGCCAATAGGTGCTATAAGATTGGATATTGAGTGTGAGAGTCAGGGTGATGATACAGTTTTTGCCTGAATATCTTGGAAGAAGGAAGATAGTGAGTTACCTGGGACAGGTGGAACAAGTTTGGGATAGGGGGAAATCAGGATTGATTCCATTTCAGACATTTTGACTTGACTTGTCTAGTAGACACCTGAGTGGGATGTTAAGAAGCAAGGTCTGAGCCTTCAGACTGTCAACAAAACTTCACTATCACCAATCCAATGCCCATAGGAGTCCCCAGTCTGTGGTGTGGTGAAAGGAGTAAAGTTAACCAGATACATAATTTGCAAACCAGGAAAAGGCAGCCTCCAGTGGAAACTGAAAGTGCACTCCTCAAAGACAAAGGGGAGGCCCACTTAATAAAGTGCCCACCCTGGTCCCTGATTGATTTGTTTTATGCAAATGAGAAATCCAAATTTGCATCACTTGATTGGTTCATATAGCACTGTCCTGATTGGATGGAATAGCACATCCGGACTGGCATCGTGGAGCTGCTTTCAATGGTTGATACAGATGCAAACGAGAATATAAACACCTAAGGAAGTGAGGGAGAAAGCCATGCTGCTCTGGTTGGATGGAGCAGGTCTCAGTCCATTGGTCAAAATATGATTGCAGTAACTCCTTTCTAAGATTTGGCTCAGTGAGCAGAACACAGCGCAGGGGGCTTGGCAGCTCAGTCTGTGGCTTTTCCCTGATATGCAGTTAACATAACAATGGCTGCTAGGCTCTGATGATGAATACGGGCCCAGTTAACCACAAGGAGTCCTTCTTGGCAGATGTATTTCTTCTTGAGGTCCATGAGACCCTCCACCATAGTCAGAAACTAGCAACGGAGGCAAGCTAGAGAAAGGTACACCAGGAGTGTACGGTGGTCTGAAAGCCAGATGACAGATACACATCCGGGAAGAAGGAACTGTCAACCATGACATGGGAATACAGAGATCTGAGTGTTGCATTTATAGCAATAGGGAGGTCATAGGTGACCTTGACAAGACCATGGTGGGGTGAGGGAGTGGTGGAGGCAAAAGTATGGCTGGAATAGAGAGTGGCGTTGGGGGGCAGAAGAATTGGAGGCACCAGGTTTAAATAACTTTTCCAAGCAGTTTGCCATGTAGTAGGAATTTCATCCAGATAAACAAAAAGGAAGGTCGAGTATATGGGCACAGATCCTGGTGGGTGGAGCTTGCGGGGATTTTAGTTGCTTCTGTTTTCTTAGTAAAATTGAAAATAGTCTTTAGCTGTGACTGAGCAGGGAGGAAATGGAGCATTTGAAGAGAGGAAGCAGGATATAATAGTCATCTAGGAGAGAGAGTGAGTGAATGGGCTGGAGAAATGCAGTAGAACTGCCAGCTGCACTAAGGGCCCACTTAAATATAACTGAGATCTGGCAGCAGGTGTGTGTATGATGGGATGGGGGTGGGGCGGGGGGTGTTCCCAGCACCACTCAGCTGCCAGGTGTAAGCACAGAGTAAGCTAAGACTTGGACTTAGCCAGGCTTGAGGTAACCAGACGGCTATGGCAAAGTAAGGAGGGGGTCAAGGGAGTTGAGGATGCATGGAAGGGGGTGATTTTAATGACAGCCAGTAACATAGTTTATCAATCTTTCTATTGAGAAAATGTTCAAATGAACAGGAAACTTAAAAGGGCAGCCCTCCCACTCCCCTGCAACCCTCCCTGACACTGATCTTTCGAAGAGGCCAGGTCAGTTGTCTTGCAGGATGCTCCACATTCTGAGTCTCTCAAGTTCTTTCATTATGGTGTCATTTAACATATCTCTCTATTCCCTGTATTTCTTATAAACTGAAAATTAGGTCTAAAGGTTTAATTAGTTTCAGGCTAAACATGTTTGTAATAATACTTCCTTAGGGGTACAGGCACTTCACACTGCTTCACATCAAGAGACAAAGAAAGGTTGTACCACTATTAATGACACCGAATTCGATCGCTTGGCTAGGGTGGTGAGAGTCAGGTCTCTCTGTTAAAAAGGTATTTTACCTCTTGCAATGGTCCCAGTTTTTAAGCTGGGTAAGTGAGGATATTAGAAGGGCAAAGGACAGTAAATAGGCTCTAGGATTGACGGTGCATAAACCGCAGGCACAGAATAGGTCTAAACATGACAAGTATTTCTAAGTGTTGGGGACCAATTATTCCATTAATTGTCTTCTCCACACTTCTAGTACCCATCACTCTTGAACCTGGCCATAGCCACGTGAGTCCTTTAAACTCAGAACACGTGGTGCAGGGCTGGTTTCCCCCTTACCGTGTACGAACTTACCTCCCGGCACCTATCCATTTTGAATAGACAATAGGTATTCTATCTTCGGAGGTATCTTTCGACGTTAGTTATGTTTAAAGGAGAACAATGACGCCAGTTACCAGATAACTTATGCTACCCACTATCCCTTCTGAGCTGGGGGACTCCCTCAGTCTCCCCTCATGATGAGAAATCCTCATTCTCCCAACACGTCAGTATAACATCTCCCTCAGCTGGTGTTACAGTGTGTGTGCACGAGGCGGGGAGCACAGTCTCTGTTGCACTCCTTCCCGGGTACCAGCAGAGCTCTGGGCCTGGGTTCCTTGTTCTTCACCAGTCTTCTCTTCTTCACTTTCCCAGTTTGCCCTGGTTTGATAAAGCCGGCCTGCCTGTGATAAAAGACCTGGTTGAAACTGCTTGTCTGCTGACTGGTCGCACTTGGCTGGCTGCATCACTTCGTTCTCGGCAGTTTTATCCTTTGCCAAGGCTGAGCCTCTGACTCAAAAAACTGAGATGTTGGTGCCCCCTACAGGACACATTGATTTTAAAAGTTAGGTCTTTAGTAACATTCAGTTGGGTTTCCGTTTGGGGCCTCTCGTTCCCTTTTTTAAATTGACTACTAATTCCTCAAAATAAGCGGACAGGCCAAGGTGGTTAATGCGGTATACAAAGGCTCAGAGCAGAAAACTAGATTGTCTTCCATGCACAAAAAATTTTTAGACACCAATTTTTGAATAAAGAATACACAAATTACTTACTTCCTGCTCTAATTATAGAATAAGGTAGAGGACGGTAAGAAAAGCAGAGTGTTCTAAAGTCTGTTAATAAGAATTTCAGTCTTCTCTATAGCATGATTTTTCTGTACAGGACAAAATTTTAGCTGTTTGTCAGTCAAATTAATTCTCTGGAATATAAATAGAAGCATCTGGATTTTTGTTTTTGTTTTTGTTTCTAGGAAGAGGGAAACTTGTCTAAAACTCAGGATCATTTGATGAATATTATCTGGAATCAAATTGAGAGAATGTTTTACTTAATACAGAATTCATAGAACAACTCTGTGTTCATTTTTTAGTACTGCCATTATTTCAGGGGCTTTCTTTTAAAGTTTAAGTAATTCTATGGAATCCATCACAAATGGGAGGGTTTGGTTAATACTTAACCCACAGCTTAATCCACTCGGCCAGCATGGAGCTCTTTCGGCCCAGTGTCTTCTCTGAGAATGTGTTTTTCTCAGGTATTAATGAAACAACCTCGCTAAGGCAAAGTCATCCTTTTAGGAGCCAAGTGTCAATTCAGAAAGGGAGGAACAAGTGTTAAGATGGCCACTCCAGCCCAGTGTAAACAGTGGGCTGCACGGGAACTGGCTGCATGTACTACGGCTGCCACGCACCATCTCTGAGGGTTATGAGTTCAGAAAACCCTCACAGTAAGAGAACCTGCAGTTGAAAAACAAAGTTTCAGTGGAGAAGTGAGGAAGGAGAACCAAAGTTGCAGTGAGCACATAAAAACGTGAATAAATATATTAAGTTCAACAAAACTAAAAAAACATTAATGACAGTGTCTAAAATGAAGATACCACCAATGACATTTTATGCCTCTTGAATTTGCACAGTTGGGCACCATGAAGTTACTCTCCATCTTCTATCCCTAGCACAACAGAAAACACCCAGGCTTTCTGTCTTTTGTAATAGCAAAGAGATGTTTATAAATATATGTTGCTTTCTTGCAATAATGTGCACATTTTCTTTCTATTCCTCTGGTCAAAAGTGTAATCCCTGTCCATTAAGATCTCTTTCTCCGAACTCCATTCTGGCCTCAGAAACATGGGATAATTTATAATCCTCAGGTGGGAAAAGCTCTGGGGCATCTATTTTCGCTTACGTAGCAGACCTGTGCAGCTTAGTTCTCAAGCCGCAAAGTCAAGAGCTGTGTCGCTTTAGCTCTGCCTGTGGCAGAGCCCCACCAGGGCACACTGCTGGGCTTGGCTCCTGCCCCGCTCACATGACTGAACTACAGACGAATGGCGGCTTGCCCTGCCTTGGCTATCTTCACGTCCCCCATAGCTGCACTGCAGAAAACCATGCTGCCTTTTTTTAAAATTCCCAAACCCCACTCCTTTTCCCCCATTATCTCCAGAAAACATGGCTATCAATTTGAATATACTCATGTGGAAATTTTTTGAAGTTGCAGAAAAAAAAATATATGGAGAGGAGTAAATCTGCTTATGCTCGCATTTTGTTGGAAATTTGCATTTGGCCATGGTGTCCACATATAAATACTGTGACATAGGTCTTGTAATTTGAAGAGCCTGTTGTTATGCCTCTCAGAGGAGTCTGAGTAATAGATGTGGAACATGCTTTGCTAGCATTGGAGGCAGTGGGTGACCGATGAGACTTGGTTTGTGCCCGAGCACCACCGTGTGGTCCTCTGGCCGAGAGCCCCGTAACTCAGAGGTAGCATGCTCCAGATTTATATATAACAAGGCTTGGTCTCGCAGGGAGATGGCTGAGCTGTGACCTTTCTCTACTCACTCACTCAACCATAACCATGCAGCTCTGTGAGTGAGGAGTTTGGGGTCTGGCTACCTCCACCTCTTTCTGCCCTGTTTTGTCTGCCTCGTATAGTCACTGCACTGACTTCCTTCCAGATCCTTTAGGTAACCTCATGTGATTTCTCCAAGCGGTGTTCGTGTCTGCTTTATGCCTACCGTACAATATTGGCATTTATGCAAGCAACGGACATATGAACACCATGTGTCCTGCTTATTATCTTCTCTATCCTCTGATAAGTATTGTCCCATCTATCTTCACACACCCTCCATTGACTCACCAGACCGAGCTCTAGCCACATAGATGATTAACTCAGGTCAATTTTGATTGCCGCTTTGCTGAGCCATGCGGCTCATGGCCAGAGCTGTCACTGAGCCCTCGCCCAGTGGCCTGTTTCTCTTGGGGCCCTACACAAACCTATTTCCCCACCTTAGTCCCTTTCCACAGAAAATGCAGCCACCCACAGCATTTCTTAACTTTTCTCTTGGTAAGATGAAAGAAAGAATTTATTCCATCTACCCCACAATTCTCAACTTCATACATTCCCAGCAGACTTGTCTCCCAAGAGTCCTTTCCTTCCCCAAATCCTCACAGAGGATTCATCCCACCTCTTGCCCCTCCTGGGCTGCCTGCACTCCCACCCAATAAACCCACCCTACCATTTATCCTAAAGGGAATAATTGTCCTGTTGTCCTTTACCCTTTTGATTTTGAAATTGCTTAAATTATTTCACTTATCTTTCCAGTGCCGTAGTTAAGGAGTAAGCATCCTAGTAAAACATCTTTTCATGAGTCCCCCTCTACAGAAGAAACCCGTATTGCTGTCTTAAGAAGAAAATATTCTCTTCACGTGTGTAGGTCCCTATGACTTCTTCAGCTAGAATTTTATAATTTTATTTTATTATTATTTTTTAACTTTTTCCTTTCTATTGAATTTATTGGGGTAATATTGGTGAATAAAACTATATAGATTTCAGGTGTACAATTCTATAACATATCATCTGTATATTGTATTGTGTGTTCACCATCCCAAGTCAAGTCTCCTTCCATCACCATCTGTTCCTCCCATACTCTCCTCTACCTCTTCCCAGAATTTTTTTAAAATTTAATTTATTTATTTTTAGAGAGAGGGGGAAGGAGGGAGAAAGAGAGGGAGAGAAACATCAATGTGTGGTTGCATCTCGTATGCCCCCAACAGGGGACCTGGCCCACAACCCAGGCATGTGTCCTGACTGGGAATTGAACCAGCGACCCTTTGGCTCACAGGCTGGCTCTCAATCCACTGAGCCACACCAGCCAGGGCTCTTCTCAGAATTTTATAACATTTTAAAACACTCAGTGCCTTGTCATGCCCAAGTTAGGCTAGCAGGTGGGAACAAGAAGGAGCTCCTAGGGAAGAAAATGGGTGGGGAGGGGAGAGACAGAAGGAACCGCCTTTTCCTTCCCATTTTTTTCTGAAGGATCTTCCCAGGCCTTAAAACCTGAGCATGGTAGTGGGGATGTAGGTGGGAGAGTGGAGGAGAAGCTGAGAAGTTTGAGGAAGCCTGGGTTATTGGTAAGGGCCCAGTGTTGCTATATCAAGAGCTATCTAATGTCTCCCCCATGCTCTATATCCTGGGAGAACTCTGTGACCCTAGAGACCCTGATGAATCATGGTAGAATGCACAGCCTCGAGATCGCTACTGTCACCACCATGGAGAGCCTGCCAGGACCGGCCCAGCTAGCTAAGCCTGGGGCCAGGAGTGCCCAGGAAAGCCCAGAGTGATACCTCGCTGGAAGGCCAGGTCCAATTAGAGACTCTAGGCTTATTGCTGGTTCCAAACTGAAGGACACTTCAGCAATTCTGGTAACTCCTGATTCTGAGGCTCACTCCTGCAGGAGCAGCAGTGTCCAGAGTGGGGCTGGACAGTCCCTGGGAGGCTGGAGGCTCTCAGGACTCTGGTGGTATGGAGGATTCAGCTTCTTAACAGCTTTGCAGCTCTGACCCCAATATTTTGGTGATTTGGGTAGTATTTTGATGACTGGGGAATTAGAGAAGAAAGGAAAACGAGAAATGATGTGCGTGTGTGTATGTGTCCTCTATCTTCCTAATGCTCAAACAGAGAGTCAGTAAATAGAAATGTTTTGACTGGAGAGGGATGTTCTCATGCTAACAGAAGTGCTTTTTCAATATGAATACTAGAAACGATGCATGGCAGTCAGATCGACATGCATTTGCTAAGAGAGCTACCTGGTAGTCAAAATCATCACCAGGAGTTCTCCTGACTCATAAAAATTAACACCAAGGCTTGCTTTTTCTGCAGGTCCTCAAGTATGTTTCATATAATGAAGCACAATCACTACATCTCCCGATTTGGCAGCAAACTTGGGTTGCAGTGCATTGGCATGCATGAAAATGGCATCATATTTAACAACAACCCAGACGTCTGGAAAGTGGTTCGGCCTTTCTTTACAAGAGGTAACCAGATGCCAGGCTACATTCTGCTCTTGTCTGTGAATGTGCTCTTTTTTTGCAAATCATTCTTAAATTCTGTTGCTTCACAGTTTTGAAATGATGATATGAGCTAACATGCATTATACATTTACTATATAGTAGGCACTGTTGTAAACACTTGATATTTTAATTCCACAGCAGCCCCAGGTGGTAAAATACTCTAATCACCTACAATTAACAGAGGAGAAAACTGAGGCATAGAAAGGTTAAGTAACTTGCCCATGATTCCAACATTAGTAAATGTTAGCCCAAGAGACAACCCCAGAGCCTACATTTTTAATCACTGCAAATTCTGTTCCTTCTGTTAATGGACAAAGCAATTTCATGGGCATAAAGAAGACGTGGAGCTTTAAACTTAGGATCATTAAAAAAAAAAAAGAATTGAGTATATCTGTCATATGTTTAATTTAAATATGGCAAACAATGTGTTTGCTGAATCATTGACTTACATCCCAGATACTTCAACAGAAAGCAATTTGTGAATAAAATTAGAGAATTTTAGAACTGGGAAGGACTATATATGTCAGCTCATCAAGCCCCTAAGTTTTATAGTTGAGAGATTGTGATTTTTGCCCAACATAGAGAGTAATAGATAAGCAGAGACCAGATCCCAAGCCTCCTTATCTAGTGAGTTCTTCCTTTACCATAATCTGCTGGAAATGAAGCAGTTGGGGGATATACATGAGCAGACTTTCACATTAACATCAAGGAACACAGTCATGCCTTGGAGATGTTGCCAGTGGTGGAAGCTGGGGCTAGATGGATTTCAGGTCTGACCGCGCACCCTCAACGATCTTTCCCCAGTCGGCCTTGCAGTGAACCTCGATGCCTCCTGCATGGCTGCTGAGACAGGGACAAGCTATGCCTGTTCCTGCTGAGTGCTGGTTCCCCTCTGCAGAGCTGCTCATTACCCAGACTCGGCGCAACTCCACTGAGGCCCTTTTGTGTCAGTTTCCTATCGCTGCCGTAACAGGCTGCCGCACACTGAGTGGCTTAACACAACACATTATCTTACAGTTCTGCATGTCAAGTCTGACATGGGTCTCGCTGCGCTCAGACCAAGGCACTGGCTGGGCTGTGTCTCTTTCTGGAGGTTCCAGGCGAGAATCTATTTCTTTGCATTTTCCAGCCTCCGAGGCCATTCACATTGTTTGGTCTGTGGCCCCTTCCTCTGTCTTCAAAGACAGCAACAGTGGGTTGAGTCATTTTTACATCACTTCTCTCTGAGTCACCCTTCCATCATCACATAGCTTTCTGACTCTGGCCTCAACTGAGAAAGATTCTTGGCTGTGAGGACTTTTGTGATTAGGTGGGCCCACCCAGATAACCCACAACAGCCTCCTCATCTCAAGGGTCTTAATTTTAATCATATTTGCCAAGTCCCCTTTTCCTTGTAAGGTAACATATTAATAAGTTCCAGGGATTAGGGCCTGGAAAATTTAAGGGCCCACCATCCTGCCCAGCATTCGTCGTGGGGCAGATAAATCCTCTTATGCCTGACAAACTGCAGAACAGATTAATAAAAAGAGTATAGGGTTTAGGATCGTGGGCTGTGAATTTGATTCCCAGCTCTGCCACTTTACTAGTCTTATGACCTTGGACAAGTCACTCAGCCTCCCTGAGCTTCAGTTCCCTCGTCCATAAAAAGTAGTAAGCACTACAGAACTTGAATTTTAGAGTTATTATGAAGAATAAATGAAATAATGCTGCAAGATCCTATAGAAATGTAAGTTTCATTTTACTTTGTCATTTGGTTCAGTTGTGTTAGGAATATGTGACTTAGTACTTAGGAACAATAAACTATCATATACCTTTATTCTCTATTCTGACATGCAAGAATTAATAGAATCTCTAAACTCATCCATTTGTTTAACAAACTACTGTCTTCATATAATTGAACTAGGTGCCCAGAACCCAATGAGAAACAAGATATGGTCCTGCCCTCAAGGGGTTTGTAATGGGGAGGGAGCAGAGTGGCGGTTCAGTGCCTCAGCAGATGCCACCCTCGGTGATGAGTTCCCGTAGAGAGGTGTGCACAGGGTACAGAGCACAGGCCGGCGGGTCATCTGGAGCACACTGAGAGGGCAGGGGAGGATTTTCAGAGGAGCGTATGCTTATGGGGAGTTTTCAGAGAAGGTAAAAGCTGCCTAGATGAAGAAGGTGTGATAAGGACACATTCCACAGGAAGGAAAAACAGGATACTCCAAGGCAGAAAAGGACGGATTAGCATGCCCTGTCTAGGGAACTGCAAGTAGGCCCTTGGACCTTGCAGTGGATACATGCCTGCACATACCCATGCAAGGTGTGAGGCCAAGGGGCAGGCGGGGCCAGCCACCACGGACTCCTGCACTAAGGCAAGTGGCTGAGCATATCTCAGAAGTTGCAGGAAACCATGCAAGATTTTCAGCAGGGTGCAATGAACATATATGTGTGTTAGGAAGTCTGCTCTGGCAGCAGAGTGAATGATTAATGGGAAGGAAGCAAGACAGTGAGAGCGAGAACAGTTAGGAGCTACAGCAGAGACACAGGTGGATGGGGGGAGGCACTCATGTTAAGAGATGTTAAAACGGTACAGTCCACAGTTCTTGTAAATTAATAAAAAAATCTTTGTGCCTTTTTTTACATTAGTCCCATCAGTGGAAGGTCAGATTTTCTAATGAAAACATTACAAAAGTGTACACAAATTAAATGCCAAAAATAGAGGGCTAATTGTTTATTGAAAATTCACTGCTGTTTGTGATATTTTAAATAATCAGTGAGAACTCCAAACGTTTCTTGATGAAACTCCTTTTAGAGTTGGGCTTCTGGTTGGTTTTTCTGATATAGTAGAAAGTTTGGGATAGGTTTTAGTATCTAAAGTAGTAACAGTAATAAAGGTACTGACTCACTGGGTGTGTCTATGGAGAAATAGTTAAGTTCAACTTAGGCAAAGCCCATGTTGGGGAGGAAGTGGGAGGGCCAAGAAATAGCCTGTGTGTCCTGAAACCGCCCAGAGAATTGTCTATATTGATGGTTACTTGCTCAATTACTGATTACCTGCTCCATTAAAAAAAAACAAAACTGGATAAAACTCAGTGCTTTTAAGCAGATTGCAAAAATTAAAGTCATATCTACATCATACCTATCAGCAATTACATTTTGTTTCTGTGTTTGAAATTTGGCTTCAGGCTCTTGGACACGGAGGCAGATCATACATCAGCCTAGGAGCAAACTGCCAGCGACATTCAAAGCCAATGCTTGCAGGCAAAGTGTTGAGTCATTAAGGAATAACTTGTCCCACTTGTAGATGTGATCGTCGCCCAGGGAAAACATCCCGGCCTCTCATGTCTGCCAAGTCCTTCCTACAGCCCAGAAGTATGCCACCAGCCCAACCATTCTTTTTACATATAAGTAGAAATCTTAAGAGTCAGGACCACTCACTAGGCCTTCTTCCTTATTTGGCAAAGTCTGCCTTCAGTGGTTTCTGCAGCTGATTTTTCTTTTTTTCAGGAGAGAATATGCCTACAAAATTCCCCAGTATTTTTCCTTGCATTTTAAGGACTCCGACTTTAACGGCAAGTCTGAATAGTAAAAAATTTTTTAAAAGAGAGAGTACTTTAAAGCTTAAACTTAGAACAAAGAGAAAAAGGGGGACTTTAAGAGTTAAACTCTCGAGAGAGACCACCTACCATCAGAAGTCACTAGCTGTTCAATGGTCAGGAGCAGAGCAAAGGGTGAGATCAGAAACCAGTTCACTCTACCTGTTTTCTTTCATTCACTCACTCATTCATTCATTCATTCATTCATTCAACAAATATGTTTTGAGGGCCAGTATGTACTATGGGCTTGAAGTATAGTGTTCATGGGAGGTTGTCACTGCCCGTAAAGAAGTCCCAGTCCAGTGCGGAAGATTGCTAAGCAAACAGCTAAGCAAACAAAGAATTGCTTAGCTGTTATGACATTGGTTGAGTAAAATAAATCTGAAAGCAGTTTGAAGAGAAACCGAAATAGAGAAAAGGGCACTTTTGGTAACTTATAAGAGTAGCATTTTAAACATAGAAACTACCATTAAAAGGAAGCACCTTAGATAAAATAGTTAAGGTCCAATTTGACTAGTTCTGTAGCAAGATCCTGCCACCTGTTGAAACCTAAAATAAGTATCACCCTAAACAAATCCAAACCTTTTTTAGAGGAAAATATATACAGTAAATATGAAAAAAACACTGATTTGTGATTTGTGACCACAGTGCTAAATGTTTCACTTGCAATTTCACAAATGATTTGCCAGAGCATGAAGAAAAGTTTAATTTTGAATAGTTTAAACTAGAATTCACTCATTCATTTGTAACAAAAAAGGTGATGCATTCTTATAGAACATTAGGAGAATAAAGAAAAGTATAAAAAGAATATGAAAAATTCCACCCTGTTATTGAGTAAAAAACTGTGGACGATTACGCTCCCAAACAGAAAACGCCTAAAGCGCGCGGTGTGTGCGTGTGTCCCGGGGTTCAGGGTGGCTCACTCTCTGACGTGTTCCCTTCAGCTTTGTCTGGCCCCGGCCTTGTGCGCATGGTGACGATTTGTGCGGAATCCATCATAAAGCATCTGGACAGGTTGGAGGAAGTGAAAAGCGAGTCGGGCACTCTCAACGTGCTGACCCTCATGCGGCGCATCATGCTGGACACCTCCAACGCGCTCTTCCTGCGGATCCCGCTGGATGGTACCGGCGCCCTCATCCCTATGACTCAGCTTTCTGCCCTTTAGTGAACAAGGGGACGAGAGGGGGAGCAGGCGCAAGTAAAAATACGCTGTTTTCTACACTGTTTCTCTTTAAGCATCTCCAGGATGTCCCAAGAGTTCTTTTCCTAGTGCGCCTACCTTGTTCATTGATAAGATACACACTTCTGTAAAGTAGGGGACCATCTCTTTCTTTTGTATCTCTTTTCATTACTCTAGGAAATAGAATTCTGCCCACAGTCAAAACTCAATAAATGTGACCAGTTCAGTTAATATATCTCCCCACCAAACAACCTGATGTATTTAACCATTTTCAAGCATTCTTTTGGGGCATGATATATACATATACACACACACACACCCCTACACATATATACATGCATATGTAGACATACATACACACTCCTCCCTCAGAGCTCAAAGTAGGAAAACTTTGATTCTGTCTGTACGATGACGATCGTGCTACTTGCTGCTGCAGGGTCAGTTATGGGAGCTACAATTACTTTAGGATCTACCATGTACCAAGCAGTACAAGAAGTTGCTTTATATAGAGATTGCCATTAAGCACTTTTAACAGCCTTAGTAAGATGTCTTACTTAGGATGCTGCTTTCCTCACTATGTTAGAGAAACAAATATTAAAACACATACACGCAATTGTACCACCACCTAAAAACAAACATTAATCATTGGGATTAGTTCCATTTTGCTGTTGTCTAGCGTCATATAATTTTTCCTGAATTAATTTCTAGCAGTGTTCATTGATTCATACATTTATTTAACAGATACTTATTGATTTACTCTATGCAGGAACTGTTATAGGGTTCTGAGGATAGAGCAGTGAGCAAGGCAGATAAAGCCCTTGACTTCAGGGAATTTACATTTCAGTGGATACATGGGCAGTAAACAAGTAAATTATCTATCATCTATCTATCTATCTATCTATCTATCTATCTATCTATCTATCTATCCATCCTCACTGGTAATATATAACAAGTAGTATTACTTTGCCTATAATATATTAAGTGATAAAAAGCACTTAGAAGACAAAACAAAGCAGGGCAAGGGAGAATGAATGAAGGGGGCTCGGTGGGGGTAGACGTGGCTCTCACGGAGGGGGTGGTCAGGGAAAGCCTCTGTAAGAGGACACCCGCCTGTAAGCCTAAACGAGGTGAGGCCACAAGCCACACACAGACAGGAAGGAGAGCACTGCAGCCATCAGAACCAACCAGTTGAGCTCTGACACCTGCTGCCTGATTCGCTACGTTTAGCAAATAGACGAGCTCTAAACCCTCCCTTTCTCTTCTCAGCTCTCCTTGCCTCACCTTCCCTGCTCTTTAATTACTCCTCCCAAGAGCCACAGAAGCCTCATCTGATTGCCATTTGGATGGGAACTTCCATTTGCTCTGAGGAATTTTAGTCACGCCCTCTTGCCTGATCCCCTTTCACACAGGGCTCGGATCCCAGCTTGCGTGTTCTATATGCATCTTTCCTCAGGTCAGGCAGGTACACATTTTTATAGGTCCCTACTCCTTGGTTCCCTGCTAGCCCTGATTCTTAGGAAGGATGATGTAAAGGGAATTGCAAATGTCTCTGTTAACTTTTGGATACGGATTGTGATGCTAAGAACCTGCATAAGTCATGCAGAGTTATTTTATTTCCCTTCTCCTCACCCAGTCCTTGCTCTACTCTGTTTGTCTAAGGGACCCAGTGCGATGAAGAGGAAGGGACATTGCCCTGAGGTCAGGCAGAACTGTGCTTCAGCCCAAGGGCCTGCCCGCCACTCTGGGTGCATGGAGCTGGGCAAGCTTCTCAATTTCTGTGAACTGCAGTTTCTTCATTTGCCAAATGATGACACTATCACTCCCCTAGCAAGATTGTAAGAATCAAATGAAGGCTCTTTTGGAAAGCACCTTGCACAGTGGCTGGTATTTAGCCATTGAAAATAATGTTTATTCCCTTCCCTTTTGTATAATTCAGAAAAAGTAGGGGTTTTCTCTTCCCCCTTTTCAATTTAATTAAAAAACACATTAAGAGTTGACTATACATGAGGCTCAAGATAAGGCATTGAAGGAACTAAAGTGAATTCTACATTCTGAACTAAATGTAAATATGAAAGCTATGTGATGAATGCTATGAAAACTATGAATAAAGCACTATGAGGTGAGAATACAATTAAAAGCTATTACTTAGGTACATAATCCAAGTAAATTATTCACTTAATGGCCCTGCTTCCCCAACACCAAATGAAGTTAAAATGTGGCTGCTGGCTGCCTAACAGGAAAGTGGCATGGTTTGTTGTCCTCCCAGGTACCAGAATTGAGGCCATAGCAGTCATAATTACTAATGTTCCTTTTTATTCCCCACTGTCCAAAAAAACCCCAAAAAACAAAGAAACAGGAGAGACATGGAGGCTCAGCCAAAGAGGGGCATGTGAGATTCTAGGCTGTGTCTCTAACACAAACTTGAAAACTGGCAAACCTTTGAATCTTTGCTCAGCTCGGCCCATTTAGAGGCCAAGCAGAATAAATTAGTATTGATTTGTCTAGTGACAATAATGAGGCTCGAATGCCCACTGAAGGTGGAACCTTGCCTAGCTTAGAACCCCAGACTAACAGGTATCTTTTCTGCTCAGAGTACTCTTTTGGGGCTTGTTTTGCTCAATCACTGTATGCTTGCTTGTTTGTTTGTTTTTCCAGAAAATGCCATCGTATTTAAAATCCAGGGTTATTTTGAGGCATGGCAAGCTCTCCTTTTCAAACCAGACATCTTCTTTAAGATTTCTTGGCTCTACAAAAAGTATGAAAAGTCTGTGTAAGTGACACAAGTTTGTAAAATTTTTCTGTGAGATTGGATTGTTTTCTCATTGTGTCTTTGCTGTTGTTGGCCTGTTCAGCAAGCTCTCTGCTCACTAGAGCCCACAAGGGAGATGTTGATTAGTTGCTGATGTGACACTTTCTACATCAATTTGGCTGAATGTGGCTGGACCAGAGAGTAAAGGAAGCCTTTGGCCAGGGCAGCTTCTCAGCAAGGGGGCCAAGTGGGTGGTCTGAGGGCTCCATATCTGCAACTAAAACATTGCAGTGTATTTTGAGTTGAACAGAAGGGCTGGCTGAACATGTCATTATTATCTATCAAAATTCTCTTTGCATGTCAGAAAAATGGGAATATGGAATCATTTTATAATTGTATTGCTTCCAAGTAAATTTAACTAAATTCAACTTGTAGAAATTGACAGTAGTCTCAAAAGAATTTTTTCATAATGAACATAATGAACTTCAATAAAATGTATGGTTTTTAATTTTGTTTTTTTAGTTATATATCTTTATGTTTTTGAGGGATCCAGAAACCATCATTAAATGGCTTTGCTTTGGTCTTAGGCTAGTCTAGCAGAAAACTGGACAAATATCCAATGGCTGTAGGTAACCAATGGGTTTTTTTAGTGTAAGTAGCCAGCCATTAAACACTGCCCACTCTAATCACCAATGGAAAGCCCATGGGATCCAGAGACAGACAGATGTGGTTTATAGCCTGTCTCTATCATTTAGTAACTAAACAAACTTGGGAAGTTATTTAAAGTAAACAACAACAACAAAAGGAAAACAACGACAAACAAAAAAACCCCTGCCTTCCAGAGTGGAGATATAGGTTGATGAGATCCTATATAGAAGGCAATTAACACAGAGCCTGGGCCATAGTGGGCACTAAACACATCAGTTTTCCCTTTCCCTCTGTTCATATTTTCCCCCAGTGTCCTTGACTATCTTAAATTCTCCATCTCTAAAACTTTCCAAACTTGTTTGAAGACCCAACTTTATCCTGTTTCTGTATTTTTAAATTCTATAGTATTAGTCTCCAGGGAGGAAACCAACTTGATATTGCTTTATATATTTTCATATGGTTAATGAGTATTAAGTAGATGTTTAGAGACTTCATTTTTATACATTTCATTTCATTTCTACCAGAGCTTATTGTGACTTGACTCAATAAGATAAAGGACTCATCACTTCACTGCAGTCAGGCCTGGTCATGGTTCTTGGTCATTAGTTTAGCTTTGGTCTTGGCCAGCAAGCCCATAGAAACTCATTGCATGAGACTGCATAACCGTTTCTCTTAGGTTTCTGTAGGAATAGCTTAGCAACATTCTCTCTATACATAACATTTGTCAATGGTTAGTGCGCTAGCTTTTATCTCCTATATTGTAGAGCAGTAAAGACCTAGAGAAATCCCTTAAGTTCTTCCCCTCTATGCCCTTGCGATAATGCTAATATTTTTATTGAGGTATAATTGACATAGAACATTATACTAGTTTCAGGTGTACAACACAGGGATTTGTTATCTGTATATATTGCAAAATGATCACCACAATAAATCCAGTTTACGTCTGTCACCATAGATATTATAGTTAAAATTATTTTTCTTATGATGAGGACGTTTAACTTTCTCTCGACAACTTTCTTTTTCCCTCTTGACAACTTTCAAATATGTAATATGGTAGTATTTATTATTTACAGTTACCATGCTGTACATTATACCCCCAGGACTTAATTATTTTATAACTGAAAATTTACACCTTTTGATCACCTTCATCCCTTTGTCCATCCTTCTACCCCTAGCAACCCCCAGTCTGTTCTCTGTATCTATGAGCTTAGGTGGGTTTTTGTTTTTTTTAAGATTCCACATAGAAGCGCGATCATACAATATTTGTCTTTGTCATGCTAATACTTTTAAAATATACTTATGAAAAGGATTCGCAAACATCTATTCCCATCCTTATTTATTCAATTTTATATTTTTGTTTCTTTTAATACAGCAATGTTGTTTTCTACTTTTTATTTTGGCAAGTGTAAGGCTTTTCAGTCACAAGATACCTTAAATAGGTGTTTGTATCCCGGTCAATGGAATACAGAATATTGTTCCCTGAGACTGGGGAACACCACACTTAACCATGAGCACACATACATTTGAAGGCAAAGCCAAAAGTAACAGGATTTAGATCTCAAGGGGGCTTCATCATTCATTTAGTCTAATCCCTTTACTTTAAAAGATACATAAGGCTCAGAGACTTAAAGTAGGTTATGTAGAAAGAGAATAACGTGGACTAGACCCTGGCCCTTTGTCGAAGGTGCTCTCCACTCCCCCACACTGTCAAAACACCTATACACACCTTATGCGGCCATTCATTCATTCAACAAACATTTACTTAGTGTTTATTATCTGGCAGACACTGCAAGGTGTGAAAATAAATATCAAGATTAATAAACAGTCACTTGAGTTTACTGGGTAGAACAAAAATCTCAAACCCAATAGTCTTGAGGTCCAGGGTGATAAAAGTGGGCCAGGTGGATACAGACAACAGAAGACGGGGGTGAACTGGAGAGAGCACGTTCCCACTAAAGACATTCACTGGTTTTGATTTTGGTTTTTTTCATTTATACACTGTGCTGGCCAAATGAAAAATAAGAAAACATGATTGGACTTACCTTTTGGTACCAGTTTTTAACCCTCAACTGGAGGTTACAGCCTTGATTTTGCTATCCATAACTAGAAACTCTGGTTCCTTAACATGAAGTATAATGTATATGTAATTTAAGGGTATTTGTGAAGAATTAAGTATAAATTCAGTTATTCATAAGCAATAATGATTTCAATTAATGCAGATTAATTTTATTTAAACGAATGGCAAATGAATCCAGTTTTCTACATACCTTAACTGAGTCCAGATATTATATTTTCATTTTTTTTTTCCAGCAAGGATTTGAAAGATACCATGGAAATTCTGATAGAAGAAAAAAGACAGAGGATTTCCACAGCAGACAAACTGGAAGACTACTTGGATTTTGCTACTGAGCTGATTTTTGCTGAGGTACTGACCCGAACTACCCATACTTCCCACACAACAAATGTATATGACTGTTTGGGTGTAAGTGTGTAAAGATTCCTTCTTGTTGCATATTTCCGCATTTAAGTATTTGTTCCAGGTCTTCTATAATGTCCAACTCAAATGACCCATTCATTAGACATTCTGGTTAAGACCAACCTTGAAGACTGAAGCTACTCTGTGTCTACAAAATACAAAATATGGAAACAGGGGAGTTAGTAATTAGTGTCCAAAGACACTAAGTACATAGATAACTTGTTATTAATAGTTCAACTTCCAGGCAAAGATTATGAAAAATGTCCACAGTCAATTACAGAAACACGTAATGTCTATGATTTCATTTTGGTGAGGTTCTTGACCCTTGAGCATCACATCTCCTTCTCTTGTGAAATTTTGATTCACTTTCCCAAATTTTCTCCTTTCTTTCAATTATTCAGAAGCGTGGTGACCTGACAAGAGAGAACGTGAACCAGTGCATATTGGAAATGATGATCGCAGCGCCAGACACCATGTCTGTCTCCGTGTTCCTCATGCTGTTTCTCATTGCAAAGCACCCTAACATTGAAGAGGCAATAGTGAAAGAAATTCAAACTGTTGTTGGTAAGAATTTATCAGATCAATAGTAGAACTTAGAAAACAATTCCTTCATAATATCAGCTTCTTATGTCCTATGAATCTGCTGTCAAACAAAATACCCAGTGAAAATATCCACCCAGAGAACAATAAAGCAAGTCATTTCATCACACTTTCATTATGCCAGATAAGTTAAAAATATAGTTTTTTTCTGAGCTTTATTTGATTATAAAAATAATACATCCTCATAGATGTAGACTTTTCTCTCCTGGCCTTGCGTAGTCGCAGTTAAACAAGTTATTTGGTTGTGGAAAGAGACTATCTTTTAAAACCATTTCAGTGCTGCTTGAAATAGTTGACAAGTTACATATGTGAGAGAAGGGGTCCACACATAAAGCACTGTAGGTAGGAAACTGCCTGGCAAGTTAGAAAGCAAGGGGCCAGAATAGCACCTGGCTCCAAATTCCAGTGTTCCCCCCAGTGTCCCTGTCAGGTTACGGGTACTGTGGCAGGTGCAGTGGCACAGCGGTGAACAAGCCAGCGTCATCCCTCTAGTCATGGGGCTCACGGACTGGCGGGAAAAGGGGAGCTCAACAAGCAAGCTCAGTGGAGTGAAGAGAGGGGACCATAGAATGATGACATTCGGGGAACAGGGGAGGGGTGTATTCCTGAGACCGTATCCTTTAATACAATTTCCTTGAGAAGTGAAAGGTGTTTGTGCCTCATTACGTCCCCCTGACACTTCAATAGACCTCTGCAAAGATAAAAAAGCAGCAGGACCATTTGCACATGTGTCCATGCTGCCTCTAGGTATATACCCTCAGAAACTCCTTCCTAGGGAATGCCTTTGCTTACCTTCTCCATCATTTTCCCTCCTCACCCCAGATAAACACACCACATTAGACCCTTAAGTGTACAAAGAGCAGTATGTGAGGGGCAGGGCTGTTAGAATTCTCTAACCAAATGAGACCTTCCCTAAAAGGCACATTTGTACAGGAGACAGGGCTGCCTCAGGACCCTGGTCTGTTTTTGATTCTGCAAAGGTGGTAGCCCATTTGAGGTACTCTGAAGCTTTACCGATTCTGGGAGTAATCTGAGCTTCTCTGACTAGAGTCAGGCCAGTCTGAGACAGTGGGCGTATCCTTCAACCCCCAGGCACCTGGGGCTGATCTGAGCTACCCATTTTGTTGTGGTAGGAGGCAGGGGCGGTTCTTGGTACTCTACCGCAACAGGTTGTATCAGGGTAGATGACTGCACAAGTACCGGGAGAAGAAAATGTCATTGAAACTGACTAAGGTCACTGTTTCACTTTGACTAGAGAAGGAGTGAATATCCTTCGCAGTTTAGAGTAGGGGATAAAACTCTAAGACCTCAGAGGCCAGGCAGACAAATGTTTGAAGCAGATTAGTAGGTCTACGTGAGACTGCGGAGGGATTTCCCTTCTAAAGGGCTCGTCGGCCCCTCAACTTCAGCCCATTGTTGCCATGTGGCGATGTGAGTCCAGGGTTACCAGGTTTTTTCAATTTTTATAAAAAGCCAGGCCTTTTGATGAAATCCCCCAGCTTCTAAAATAACTGGCTTCTAATCTGAATTTTCATAAAACGCTCTGTAGGCTAAACATAACACATTTCACCCAGGTTGCTGGTTTGCATTAGAGTTACAAACGCAAAGTGTTTTCCAACAGAAGCATAAACTGTTCTGTGGACACTACGGGAGCTTTAATGCCCACCGCAGCTGAAGCTAACATGACCTCTTTTCCCTTTTAAATCTGCCCCCACAGGTGAAAGAGACGTAAGGATTGATGACATGCAAAACCTGAAGGTGGTGGAGAGCTTCATCAAGGAGAGCATGCGGTACCAGCCTGTGGTGAACCTGGTCATGCGCAAGGCCCTACAGGACGACGTCGTCGACGGCTACCCCGTGAAAAAGGGGACGAACATCATCCTGAATATTGGGAGAATGCATAGGCTCGAGTTTTTCCCCAAGCCTAATGAATTTACTCTTGAAAACTTCGCAAAAAATGTAAGTGTCCTTCCTTAAAACCAAGTGTGACACTCTTTAAGATGTCAGCTGCTAAATCCTCTCTAGTTCAGCGTCTGCACGTGTCATTCTACTTACGTCCTCCCCTCTGTAGCCTCACCGGAAACACACATTTTCTCTAGCTTGGACCATGGCTACCACGTTTGTCCTCAAGCCAAGGGTGCTGGGTCTCCAGATGTAGGAAGTACCTAGATGGTGGCCACATGATAGGTCAGAATGTGAAAAAGTCAGGACCTGAATTTGACTAAAATGAGGTAATTCTGTTTAACCCAAGCAGCACACTTTTCCATTTACAGTTACCACGTTGTCATCGTGTAAATTCAGCTATAGTAGTATCTAAGCAAAGGAAAGTCCACTTCTGCTTCAGATGGACATCAAATGCGATCAAAAGATCTGGTTTTTCCGGTCTTCCTTTGGTTCATGAAATGGCCCCGCAAGCACTAATTCCCGTCCTAAACAGGACTCAGTAATCAGGAGAGCTTCAGCTTTTTCTTGTTTTATCACTGAAGTGCACTGGAGATTCTGCTTCCCCTGTGTCAAATTTTAGGCGATGATGTTTTTAACCTGTATTATCCAGATAGTTCCCTCAGTGTCTTCTTTTTCCATTGGCTTATGGTATAGAAAAACGATAATTAATCCAGTTCTCCAGTTCTTTCTGTTTCTGTACGAGCAACCCATGCCATGTTGACCATTGGTCAGCAAAAACTTATTGGGAATCTACAATGTGACAGGCACTATGTAAGTCCAGGTGTGGACAAGACAACAGATGTGGTACCCATTAGTTTTTTGCAAAACTAAAAATATTTAGATGCTGATAATCAGGAATCCACATCTTTCCATAAATTTGACCTTTGTCATTCGGTTATATGACATAAACAGCCTTTGCTTTGGTGATTTGCAGAACAGTAGTGAAGCTGTGGCCATCCCAAAGAGCTAGTTGAGTAACAGTGGCTGTAATAAAATGATCCGCATTGCTTGACCCAGCACATTTATATGAAAAGCAAAACTGGGTACTGTCCAAGGCTGCGTGCGTACCATAGGGGATGAATCAAACTGGATGGAGAAGGTATTATAACTTTCTCCGAACTGTCCTGAGTTATACTCATTCATCTCAGTACAGGAGCAGCATGGCTGAGGCCCCAAACCAGAGTATGCTGACTGCCTAGTATTTTCAGGGTAAATCAAACAGAGACTGTATGATTCTAACCTTTAATATTCTAGCTAATTGTCTGATCATTTTCATAGGTTCCTTACAGGTATTTTCAGCCTTTTGGTTTTGGGCCCCGTAGCTGTGCAGGAAAATACATTGCCATGGTGATGATGAAAGTCACCCTGGTGACAATTCTGAGACGATTCCACGTGCAGACATTGCAAAGTCAAGGAGTGTGTATTGAAAAGATGCACATGAAAAATGACTTGGCCACGCACCCCGATGAGACATGCAACTTCCTGAGTATGATTTTTGTCCCAAGAAATTCAGACAAGTGCCTAGAATGCTGAAGATTGGTCAGTACCTACTCTGGAGCACTTCTACTCAGTAGTGCACAAGAAAACCTTTCACCTTTACCAGTTACTATCATCCTCACAATGAACATTAGGTGGTGTATGGCATTTTATAGGCATATGTCTTACGGGCTGTCAGCAAACCAGGAGACATCGGTCATCTGATTTTGTCCAAACCAGAGAATCAAGAACAAAAGAAAACACAGAAGCCAAGAGTTTGCAGGGAAAACGATCAGTGGAAAACTGCAACCTTAAAGGCCCAATTCCACACAACGTGTTGGAAGACATAGGCCATCGGCAAAACTTACATCTGGCTGCCCATGGGATCTCCACTGCCTGCCCCAGAAGCCCCTGAATGTCTGGGGCAGAAGCCCTCCAGTCGATTAGAAAGACCAGGCGAATGTCTGGGTGCTAGAGTCAAACATACCTGCTAATGTGAATAAAAGTGTTTGATTTGACTTTCAGTGGGGTTGGGGACTATAGTATTCATAGTCTTTGGAGAAATACAAATTCAACATTTTACTTTTCCTATTAATTATATTCAATTAACTCTTGTTTATCCATGCGTGACATGTCTGTAGCAAAAGTTAAATCGGAGACTGTCCTTTCTCAGTCTCAATTCATGCCTCAGCCCCTTACCTCTTCTATGATAGGTGTACATTCAGATAACACAAGGTAACTTAATAATGACTCAAGTAAAATATGTAACTAGGACCCCGTATCTGTTGTAGAAATAGAAAGTCACACGATGCATTTAAAATTCAAATGTTCTTTCCCGTTTGCATTGTTGCTTAGCTCTATCAGAATGCGTAACCAAGAGAAAACTTTTAAGTAATGGCATCTAGTAACTCTTACAGCAGCTCCTGTGATTTGGGGTAGAAGCCCTCTAAATCTGTGTCTAATTCTACAGCCCAGTAGGTTCGAACTTCTAAGGAGTGCTACTCCCATTGCATTATCTTTCTCCCTTGACATTTCCCCCCTCTCTTTCTATGACCCCAAAGCCAAGGGCAACAGGTTAATTGAGAATGTGATCAGTGTAGAACCCCTGCAATCATTATTTACTCTACCTCAGATTTAAAAGTTATTATGGAGATTTAATAATTGTGTAGTTTGTTGAATCATCATATGTAGCCATGGATAAAACATACACCTTGTGAATTTAGCTCGGTAGAGGGACTAAATAGATTAGTTAATTTTTTAAATACTGCTTGTGTTATGATTGTTTCAACTGAATGTCATTTAAAAGCTAAAAAATTAAACTCATTTTCAAAATGTAAATGTTTGCCACTGAGTCGACCGCCACCGCAACATTTGAATATTCTTTTCATCTTACTGTTTGGCAATAGGACAACAGCTGAGCATAAAATGAAAGGGTAAGCTCTTTGAGGGAAGGCGCTCTTTTCTTTCTTTTGTAATCCACCCCATATTTGCTCTCAAAATCAGTATCAAACAGACGCTCTTGCTCATAGACACTCTCAACTGACCCTGGAAACCAAGTAAAGAAGAGGCAGATATTCTAAGAGTTCAAGGATGGACATTAGTAAAGAAGGAAATATTTGAACTTAAAATTACTTGAATCACCTACGTGGCCCAAACGTCCATGCGAATATGTCTGTGCCTACATATTTCTGTAGTCAGGCCTATAGGCAACCATCTAAATAATTCAGACCCCTGAAAGCAAGGCCAGGATTTTAGATTTAATATATCCAAGTTAATTCACTCATATATTATTAACACATTGTTTACTTTATTCTGGCTGGAGCTGCATAGTAAAGAAAACCAGACTGGATCAATGTACTTCACCTATCCAATTCCCTTGGAACATCTACTGCCTTTTATATGTTTATAAGTAGCCAAAGCCTATGTCTATACAGTCAAATTAAAATGGAAGCTTGATATAGTTGTATCAAGAAAATGCCAGTACAAAAGTAGGCTGTGTCCTCTCATCAGTCTGGACCTCAGTAGACCCATCCATAAATATGGATTCCACCAGAGGTGCTCTACGGTCATTTCCAATGCTTTTGTTCTGTTATTTTGCTTCATGCACATAACACCATTTTTCCCTGTGTATCTAAGCCCTAATAGCAAGGTAAACGTATAAGACAATCTCACCTTCAGGTCAAGCATGCAGTTTGGTCACTGAACCGATGATTTGGGCACCCAGTGTACATGAAATGGCAGAATGTAAGTCCCCAAACATGAGTATGTCTGCTTATGTCCTAACTTATTGCTGCAGGGGCATGAGTACGTTTATGGAACACATTTCATTCGCAGATAGTCACTTCATGCCCTATTTGAACTTGTGTGAAAGCCAATGGATTTGCTGAAGCAAGTAATCTTTTTTTCTGCATGGCCTTGGTCTCATACTCAAACCAACTGGATCACTAAGAGCTCAATAGTACCTCCATCCACTGCTGAAATTAATCCTTTCCCTGGCCACCAACACTTTCTCTCTAGCATGCTTGCCACCTTCCCAAAATGCAGTGTGCTGCTTTTACTATTCACATAGCTCTACAAAGAAACAAAAAAGGGAAATGAACTCTCCTTTGCAGAAATCCCTGCCCAAGATGATGCAGGAGTGGCTGACACAACTTTGTGTGTGGTCCATGAGGCAAGTGTGAAGAGGAAGGAATTGTTATAAGTCATTAAGGTGCCACAATTGATACCTGTCCATTCACCAACTACTTACCATGGACCAGGTTATCTCATTTAAACTTCACAACAATCTTGCAAGGTAGAGATTATTCCCCATTTTGCAGGTGAGAAAACTGATTCTTCCAAGAGTAGCTTGCCCTACCCACTTAGCTAGAAATCTGAACTCTTTGTCTTATCCCAAAGTCTATGATCTAACTAAAAGTGGTATTTGATCCTTTGTAACGTCAAGTATAGAGTAATGATAAATGACTATGTATTTTAATTGGTATGGGTATTAAATTGGGGGTGGGGGCAGAAAATCAGGTATTGAAAAAGCTGGTGTATTTTTGCTCCTATCCTAGCCCTGCCTGGCCACTCCAGCATGAAAATAAGTTCAAAAACAAGCACTGGGGACTTTGGCCTGTCTCTTTAACCACCAGCCCAGGGCGGGTCAAACCAGTAATTTTGATTTGACTATATTAAGGAGTCAAAGTCAATCGATCAATATGTTTTCTCTAGCCATCCATGTTTTTTATTCATCTCAGTGTCTGACACACAACATGAGCTCAATAAATTTTTGGTAGATGAATAATGGAAGAATCTTTGAGCCAGTAAGAAAAGTAAGTTCTATTAAATTCACCAGAATAACTGGTGTCACATGTATACATTCTCAGGTGGGGTCTTTGCAGTCTCCTAAATGCTGCTAAATGAGCCTAAGACAATGAATAAACTGGCTATGCATTTAGAAGAAGAAAAACAGAGCGAGGCAGTGGGAGCTGGATAACATTGCAGTCATCGTTACTGGAGAGGCTGTTCATACTGATCAGGGGATTGGACTAGATATACCTTAGGACTCTGCCTGAAACTTGAGACTCTATGAGTCTATGGGTTGACACCCCCTCTACAATCAAGCAGTGAGGATTTGAACATTTTCTAATGGAGGCCAAAAAGTTGGTCCTATGGAACACACATCGAAGAAGTTAATTTTCAACCTCTCAGCTTAATAATCAGTCACAGCCATAGGATGACAAATACATGGTATTTTGTGCTTAATGATCATATTTGATTACACCTATGACCAGGAGAGGTAACACTATGCATATTTGCAAGTTTAGTTAATTTCCAAATAAATCAAAAAAAGCACATTTCATCCTATTTTAAAGTAATTATTCCTGGTTCTCCTTCTTAGGTCTCGTTCTACTCTCTCTCAGTAGCCTGTATTGCTCCTTCTCTCAGATCTTTCGTAGGTCCTCCCACACGAGTCTTTTTGGTAGCCCCTTCCTTACACAGTGCCCCTCAGTTTGGCTCAGATCCAGTGCTCGGGAAACCCTGCTCAGTCTCCTGGCCCCAGACCTGCTGTTCTCTCTCCACAGATTTGGTGTGCGTTTGCTTTTTGTCCTTCTCTTTCTTCGTCCTCTGCAGATCTACCTTCCATGGTTTTTTTTTCAAATTTCCGATAGTCTTTCTAGACCTCTGTTGCATCCTTCCTTATTCTCTCTTAATCCCCAGTCACCTTTCTGAATTGCTCAGAGCAAAGGTCCCTGGTTCAGTGCTTTCATGAGCCCCTTTCATTCTAAGCTGGTGAAGCTGAAGTGCCCACCCCCTCCCTTACCACCACAGGCTCTTTCTTAGATGAGGTGTGGCACTGCCTCCCTGAATCGGTTTCCTTGAACTACCATAACAAACCAAGAGGCTTAAAATATGAGAAATGGATTCTCTCATTGTTCTGAAGACCAGAGTTTGAAACCAAGGCAACAGCATGGCTGCCCTCTCTTGGAGCCTCTAGAGGGGAATTCTTCCTCGCCAGCTTCTTTTTGGTCTCCTTGGCCTGTGACCATGTCACTCCAATCTGTGCCTCTGTGATCATGCTTTCTCCTCCTGTCTGTCTCAAATTTACCTCTGTCTTTCTCTCATAAGAACATTTATCATTCGATTGGGGCCCATCAGGTAATACAGGATGATCTCCTCTCAAAATCCTTAATTTCATCTGCAAAATCCCTTTTTCCAAATAAAGTCTCATTCACAGGTTCCAGGGATTTAGATATGGAGATATCTTTGGGGGGGGGGCATCATTCAGCACACTACACCCCCCACCCCAGGACATGACTGGCAGTTCTCATTTTTCAGAGCTGTGTTTCCTAAACTTGGATGTACATCTGAGTTACCAGGGCTTATGTGACCCTGCTAATCTTGATTCAATAGGTCTGGGTGGGCCCTGAGATTCTGCATTTCTAACCAGCTCCCAGGTCACACTGATGCTGAGGCAGGTGGTCCAAAGTGAGCAGAGTTTGCCACAGTGTGGTTCACAGAGCAGCAGCAGCACCTGGAATCTCATTAGGATGGCAACCCTCAGGCCCCACCCACACCTGCTGTGTTCGCATCCATACTGCAACAGATCCCTAAGTGCTTTGTCTGCATGTTAAAGTTCAAGTAGCACTGATAAAACTAGAAGGTTTTCCTTCGTACTGTATACCCAAGACGCCCCCCCGCTGCACTCTACACCTGCCCTGTGGAGTCTTCAGCCCTGTTAGGGCAGGTCTTTAGTTCCCTGCATGGTGCCAACTTCCCTAGGCCTCTGAGGGGAAGCCCCTGGAAATTAACCCCGCCCCGCCTTGCACTCAGTTCCATTGCACCAACAGCCCCGCCCGAAGCCCCAAGCCAGGTAGCCACTTCTCCAAAGAGTAGGAATACCAGCATTGTATGATTCCAACAGGGCAGTCGTACCACACCCAGAAACTACCAAAAAGGATCTTATCCTGATAAAAGAAACCACTATAAAACTTTCCAGGAATCTTGGTCTTTCTTCCTGACATAGGGATCAATTAAATGCACTTTCACCGCTCTCATGATGCTCACATCAAACCCTTCACTTTCAAGGAGTCAGACTATAAAATGTGGCCCTTCATGCACCCCAGTGAATATAAGAAGTAAGGTTCCTACAACAAAAACCTGCTAGGCATCTGTCATCATTACTTACATGGTTTCTTCGCTCAGGGAGTTTTCCCTGAAAGAGAGTCTCCCACCAGCCTGCTGCCTTCACAAGAGGTACATAGTCAGTGAAGGTTGAACGTAATCAACCTAGAATTAAATCCTGGCTCTGCTAGTTAGCAGCTGTGTGTACTGGGGCCAGTTGCTTAACATCCCAGAGCCTAGTTTTACGTGTTTGTAAAAGTCGGTATAACATACACCCACAGGATCTTTTGATTAGATGAACCCTGAGTATTGGAGAGAATTGTGCATGTAAGGGTCAGCACGGGGGCTCAGAAAGGGTCCGTTTCCTTTCTCCATCCTTCCTTTGGTCCTCTTCTCTTCCCACAGCCCTTAGAAAAATGAAAGAGCCAATTGCCTCTTTCCTTTTTCTTCGTCCTCTTTCCTCCTCCTGGCTTAGTGCTCTTTCAAGCAGCTCACTGTGCAGAGAACACTGGTCCTAAATTTTGCCAGAAGAGGTCTATCTACACTTATCTCCACATCAAAATAAAACTATGCCAACCTTAAAAAAAAAATCTCTGAAACCTATTTTATAAATTGCCAAAACGGAATCAAGTTTTCCCCTAATGCTTATATAACCTCCATCTTGCAACAGAAATGATTTGTTCTTGCCCTATTAGTATTCATCTATTTATTCAACAAACATTTACTGAGCATATGCTATGTTCCAGGATCTGTTCTAAGTGCTTATACCCTTGCAGCTTATATATTGAAATAGAAAATAAATAAGTTAACAGATAATGAGCAAGATCATTTCAGGTGGTAGTAAGGGCTATGAAGGAAACAAACTGAGTGATGAGATATGATGGGAGAGGGGCTCCTTTTTTTTTTTTTTTTGGTGGGGAAACAAAATATCCAAAATTTATTCTCCAACAGTCAGCACAGTAGGTACAACTACAGGGCTCTCTCCGCACATCATACATTCACAAAGCGCAACACTGAGCAAGGCTCTGGCGTGTGCCCTGTCACAGCATCCACCTCACGGTGTGAACGGGCACTATCACTGTGGTCACCTACAATCCCAGGAGGAAAGGCATAACTTGGCAAAGCAAAAACAAAAATGTTTCTGGATCCTAAAGTCAAGTGCAATCACTCAGAGAACAACTTTTGATATTCTTGATCTACATTTCCACATTGAGGGGGAAAGAGTCCCCCACGCAGAAATTAGGGTCTTTCCTTCTTCCCCGTTAAACCATTATAGCAACATTTATTGTTTGTTTAATATTACATACAAAGAAAAAGGGATTAAGAAAAAAATCCCCCAAATATCTTGAACGTCCAGCTGCTCCCACCAATACATCAACTCTTAGGTTTAAGACAGGGACTAGGAACACTTTCAGCAGTCATAAAATAGGAAAAAGAGAGACTAAGGCTACAAAAATTAAACAAATAAATGAGGTGGATAAATTAAAGCTTTCATACCCAGGACCTGCCTTCATGCAATAACCCTCCAACTTCGTAGCATTCATGCAACAATACTCGGGGGGGGGGGGGGAGGAATCTTCATAATTACTTGGCATAAGACACATCAAGGAAACTTTTATAAAAATTAGTATGTGAACCTCTAATAAACATGCCCTTCCATGAGCTTCTTCAAGAATGAAAAACCCATTTCTTTGATAGAATAGGCACTGACGAACTAAATTAAGTCACCTGAGGTCCCCTGCTCAGGTGCCCACCTGGCCTGGCGTTCAGGGAAAAGGCGGCCTCCGGAAGGCACAGGGAACACCTGGCGCTCTCAGGGCTCCGCCTGAGCCGGACTCCAGTGAGCAGCAGCACACACACTGACTCCCTAAGGACCACAGTCAGTCCACTTGAGGACACCCCACTAAAGGTCCCAAGGCTGAAGGAATTTTGTAATTCTAGAATATTAGTTTAAGAAAAAAAAAAAAAGCACATTCATCCCTGGCTGGTGTGGCTCAGTGGGCTGAGCACTGGCCTGCGAACCAAAAGGTGGCCAGTTAGATTCTCAGTCAGGGCCCATGCCTGGGTTGTGGGCCAGGTCCCCAGAGGCAACTGATCAGTGCTTCTCTCAGACACTGGTGTTTCCCTCTCTTTCCCTTCCTTCCCCTTGCTCTAAAAATAAATAAAATGGTTTTTAAAAATAAATAAATAAATAAATAGATAGATAGATAATTTTTAAAAGTACATTTGAAAAAAAAGGCGCAGGGTTGGGCGGAATACCAAGCAGGTCCCTAAAAATGACAGATGCCTTCACACACATCCAGGCACCACAGAAGACTACAGCACCCCTCCCCCCAGTTAGGGTAAGCATTTGTCTTTTCCCTTGTGGTTCAATGAGCTTCAACTTGAAACAGATGGCAGTCTTTGGAAATAGTGACTCTTGCTGGTACAAAGTTTTCATGTATATACTTTGTCTCAAGTAACAAAGCTACTTTGTAAGACCCGCTTAGTTCCAAAATAAAAAGATACACTACTCTGTATTTGTTTTTGTATTTTGTTTTGTTTTGTTTTGTTTGCAAAGCAGTATAGCAACATCGTGATTGTAGGACTTGACCGAGGTTGCCGTCACAATCGTAAACATCGTCTGCATATCAGTAAGAAAAAAAAACAGGAGGAGATGGGTTCCTTAAAAAAACAAAAACAAAAGCAAAAACAAAAACCAAACCCAACAAGATCCAGTTCTCCAGCGGTCACTGCATTTCTCCTTCCGAATGGATTCTCCCACAGCTTAGGGGCCGCTATCTTTTCTTCCATAAAGTGAGGGAACTGGTGTTTGGGAGCGCAGTCGGCGGCACCCGGCTTTTCCACATGGGCCCTGATAGCTGGCTGACAGCCATCTGTCTCGGAGACGGTGGTGTTCTTATTGACCACAGGGCTGGCCCCCAGGGAAACCGGGAGGGCAGGAATGCCTCTGCCCTGGATCGCTGAGCTCACGTTGGTCTTCGCGGCCAGCCCACCACTGAGCATGGTGGTGTACGGGTTCCATACAACAGAGTTCACGTTCATGGAAGAGGCCATGATTTCCTGGGGAAACATCTCTAGGACCCTCTTTGCACCTGTTCCTAGAAGAGCCACGGCATTCTCAATGGCCGGCTTCCTCCCAAGGCAAACACAGCTATTGTTGGCACCATCCATTGTACAGCGGACCTTCAAGTTGCCTTTGGCGGCGAAAGCTCGCCCACATATGTTTCCCACAAAAGGCTTCTCCCCAGTGAGAGTCCGCGCATGGATCTGGAGGGCGCTGGCCGATGATAAGTTCTTTCCACATCAAGCGCAGGTGTGTTGCTTGCCCTGGCGGTGTGGCTAGGCCACTAGCAAAGGTACCATGCCTGAGGACGTGGTCGCATGTCCAAACGCACGGGGAACCTCAGCTTTGACAGGTTGGGTAGGCTTGGACAAATGTTGACAGGAGGCTGCCCCACCCTCGCTCTGGGAGGTGCTCTATTTCAGTCTTAAATGGTCAGGTGAGGCTTCTCTGAGATATTAAAGTGAAGACCAGATTAACAAACAGTAACCAGTCAAGATCTGGAAAAAGAGTTCTAGATAGGGGGGAGAAACAGCAAGTAAGAAGGCCTTTCGGGGGGATCAGAATTGGCATGTTTGAGGCCTCACAGGAAGCGTAGCGGCAGTGACGTGGTCAGAGGTTGATGAGGTGTACGGATACTACTGACCAGGCTGGGTGCTCCCCAAATACACACGCTGACAGCCTAACTCCTATGCGGCCATATTTAGAGATAGGACTGTTACAGAAGTAATTATAGTTAAATGAGGTTATAAGGTTGTGACCCTAACACAATAACCTTATGTCTTATAAAAGGGGACACCAGACACCTCTTCCCACCACATGGGGACACAGAGAGATGGGGACACAGTGAGATGGCAGCTCTCTGCACACCAAGAAGACAGTCCGCACCAGGAACTGAGCTGGCCAGACCTTCATTTGGGACTTCCAGCCCCCAGGACTTTGAAAAAATTAATTTCTATTGTTGAAGCCACTCAGTCTATAGTATTTTGTTTTGGCAGATTGAACTGACTAAGCAGACCGTACTGGCCCACAAGGGCCACAGTAAGAAGCTAGATTTTAAGCACAGGTATGCTGGGTCTGGTTCATTTCAGCTCACAAAAGTCAATTGTGGAGTTTTCAGGAATTTTGTGAGCTGTTAAAATATCAAGTTGGTGCCTTGAGGTTGGACTTAGCGGGAATATTTACACCACGGAAGTTGACAGATGCTACAAATCAAGGCTCTTCTCCCTCCTCCCAGATGCTCTCCTCCCTTCCAAGAAAGCCTGTTAAACATTTACCAGCACACTAATAAGCAATGTAAGTGCAACAGGAAGTCACCAAAGGATTTAAGCAGGAGGATGATGTGGCCTAATTTATGTTTTGAAATAACCACCCTGGCTGTTGTGTGGAGAATGGCTCCTGCGGGATGAGAGTAGAATCTGGGGGATCCAATGACAGAAACCTGAACCCAGATCTTCCAACCTCAAGTGCTTATTTTACTGTCACAGCTGAGGCTTGCACTTAGTCTTCTCTTCCTGAGGCTGTATAAACTCTGCCCTTATAGCCTTTTGCGCCCAAGGCTTGATTGCTTACACCTTCGGTCAGCAACCAGCTTTCCTCCTCATCCAAAATTACTATCGGCATCCGGCTTCACAGTCGAGACCCCCCCAAGGAATCAGAACCTCAAAGACCCTCAGAGCCGAAGGACCTACAGGATGGTACGGTTCAGCCTTTGCCCGACCCCCACTCTGCTTCGTGTGGAAACTGAGGCCTGGAGAAGTTTAACGGCTCGCCCGCGGCTAAACAAAGAGTACGGGAAGCACGTAATGGACGCTGGCTCCTAGTCCGCTACTGTTTCTACTACTCGGACAGCTGAGCAGTTGTGAACCAGAAGACCCGTCTTGCTGTTCTTACTTCAGTTAAGGTCAATAACATATAATAATTTGTTTTAATTATAATTAAATTATAAGTTATAACACTCAGTCTTTATGAGCATGTTTCCCCCTAAAACCACTTGGGTTGGAAGCATTTAACGACAGCAGATCAAGAAACAATCCTTATGGAACCTGATCTTTACTCAGTCTCAGGAAGATGTACACTTAATGCTGATACATTCTCAGAGCTTCTAGTTACTTATGATCCAAATACAGATAATTTAAAGTGGTCATAAAGGCAATTAAAGAAGCTTCCTTCTCTTAATCACAAAAAAGAGGGATAGAGAAAGAAAGAAAAAAGGAAAGGAAAGGAAAGGAAAGGAAAGGAAAGGAAAGGAAAGGAAAGGAAAGGAAAGGAAAGGAAAGGAAAGGAAAGGAAAGGCTCTTTCAAAAATCTTGCAATTGTAGATCTCGGAAATAAAAGTGGCGTAAGTTCATGAGGATGAAACAACTGAAACAATATTTTATTGTTAGGAATTAATCATATTTCAAGGTGTCGGGAGAAATTCTTTATAGGCTTTTTACTGTTTGCATAGATATATGGAATGTTATTGTTGGAGAGAGGATGCAATCGACCACCTACAAACCCTGAAGGCTTAGAGGTTACGAACTCTGCCTGAAGCCACAAAGCTCTCAGACAGCAAGACTAGGAAGAGGCTCAGTTTCCTGATTCTTAGTAATTCTTAGGCATGCGTGCTAAACTCTCAGTGAGGCCCGGGCTACACTCTGCCTGGCTGGCTGCCTCGGCAGTGGTCCTACCTCCCAGGGATTGGGTTTAAATTTCACTTCAGCTTTGGAGGCTGCCTCCCAGGGCAGGGACCTCCCTGCCCTCAGCTCCTGGCCTGACCTTGGCCTTCCCTTCCTGAAGCGTAAATAAAGCAAAGACGGAGTCTCAGACTGGCTGTGCAAAGCAAGGGCGTAATGGCAAAAGATGTTTTGCCCATTGATGAATGCTGCTGACTTCGTCAACATGTCATTCCACCAAAGTTTGGATCTGGGCCAGCCTTGCCTACTTGGCCCATATTCAAGATGCTTTTCTCTCCCCCATGAACCATGGTTTTACTCATTACGGGAGAAATTGAAGGAAATGAATTGACATATTAAGTTTTCAAGCCATCCTTGTGTTTCTAAGGGACTGGCATTAAGCTTGTGGTAATAACAGTCAGTCATAGGATGCTCAGATAGGGAAACATGAGCGGAAAACCCACTTTTTTCCCCTTCTCTTTCCCTTTTAAAAAATGTGTATTGTTGGGAAATATACATGACATAAAATTCGCCATCTTAATCATCTTTAAGTGGACAGCACAGTGGATGAAGTACATCCACTGAACGTTGGTGCTGAAGCAACCAACAGCAACACCCACCCCCGGAACTTTTTTCGTCTTGCAAAACTAAAACTCTATACCCATTAAACAAGAACTTCCTATTTTCTCCACCCCATAGCCCTGGCAACCATCATTCCACCTTCTGTCTCTCTGATTTTGACTACTATGTGTGGAATCAAATCAAACAGTATTTATCTTTTTTGTGACTGATTTATTTTACTGAGTATAATGTCCTTAATGTTCGCCCACACTGTAGCATGTTCCTTCCTTTTTAAAGCCGAATAATATGCCACTGTATGTATGTATCACATGTTTATCCATTCTTCTATTGATGGGCACTTCGGTTGCTTCCGCCTTTGGGCTACTGTGAATAATGCTGCTATTAACATGGGTGTATGCATGTCTGTTCAAGTTTCTTCTTTCAATTTTTTGGATATACGCCCAGAAGAGGATCATATGGTAGTTCTATTTTTAATTTTTTGAGGAACAGCCATATCATTTTCTATAGTAACTGCACCATTCTACATTTCTACCAACAGTGCACAATGATTCCAATTTCTCCACATCCTCTGCAACAATTATTTCCTTTTAAAAAAAATTTTATTTATTTTTAGAGAGAGGGGAGAGGAGGGAGAAAGAGAGGGAGAGACACATTGATGTGATAAGCAACTGGCTGCCTCTCATACGCGCCCCAACTGGGGACCAAACCTGCAACCCAGGCCTGTGCCCCGAGTGGGAATCGAACCAGTGACCTTTCACTTTGCAGGATGACATTCACCCTACTGAGCCACACCAGTCAGGACAACACTTGTTATTGTCTAGCTTTATTTCATAGTAGCCATCCTAATGGGATTGAGGTGGTCGAAAACTCACTTTTAATCCATATCGTTCTATTGAATTCATCCCCCTGACTCTGCTTAGAGACTTGACCCTCAACGGAAAGGAGCTAAGCAGGGAATTCTCTCAATGCTGGTATCTGGTCTACAGAGTTCAAGTAAAACAAATGCAAAAGTCAGATTTTTCTTCAACAGCAAGGGGTCTGCCTATACACAGGGTCCGGCAGAAGTAACGCCCGCTTGAGTGTGGTTGGTAGGGTAATAGTATGGGTGTAATAATCTACAGTTTTCATTTGAACAGTTCGCCTAAAATGTCATATGTGCGCTTGAGTGTGATATTGTTATGTTATAGAATTACATGCTTATGATTTTGTAATAAAGTATTCTGTAAGAACAAGGAGGCGTTATTTGTGCTGGACCCTGTAGTTTGAGCATTTGCCTCAGGAGAGTAGTTGTGGAACGACCATGGACAAGCCGCAGATACGCAGAGTCAGCATTTAGAAATTTTAAGGCCATGTAACATGACCACGTGTTTCAAACACATGATCAGAGGACTTGTCTCACTAAAGAGAGTAGAAACTGGTTTAGGCATTTTTAAAAAATTTCATTCTCTAGTATTTTAATTTATTGAATTTCCTTAAGTGTCAGTTCATGATGTGTTGAAAATTAAGAAAAATAATCTGTTCTTCAACACAGAAGCCTGTGTCTAGGGCTGAATAAATGTGTATGCTGTGTGTGCTCCTAAGTAAATAACAGAAACTCTTTGGAAACACTTAGTCCCCCAGATAACACCAAGGGTGAACATGAGGTCGTGTTAACAGCAATGGCTGTGTCTGCCTGGTTCTAGCTCCCAGTCCCGCTGGCATGGGAACTCCAGCCCCACAACATTCCTCTTGGGGATTTCTGGGCTCCTCGGGTCTCCAGCACTGGATCACAACTTTATGTGCTTCTCCGGATCTCCTTGGCACCAGCTTTCCCCAGGACCTCGGCCATTTGCTCAGATGGAGAGCAGCGGCCATACCCTCATTTCTTGACACCTCTGGCTATCTCTGCTTCCCTTGGATTACGGGCCAGGCGTTAGCTCATTCTGCCACAGCTGGAGCCTCATCAGCTCTGCACCCAGGTCCCACCCAATCCGACCCGTGGGGCTCTGGCCCTGCTCATTGCTCCGAGATCCCTTGAAGCACTATATTTAGGGTATGATGTCTGATTTCCCCAGCAGCTGCTGGAGGGGATGGGTGACCCAAATGAGAAGTGGGGCCGGGGGGACAGTGGACAGGAGGGAGGCTGACAGGTTAAGTTCCTCTACCTCCCTCTCGCCAAGTTCTAACACGTAATGGTTCTGCACATTTTAAAAAGTTCTTCCCTCGCATCTTAGTATTTCACTCTATGTTTGCAGTGGGTATTACCCCCCCCATCTAATAGATCAGGCAGCTGAGGTTCTGGGGGAATAGGGTTCATCTGAGGCTGACTCCTCCTCTGCCACAGACAGGTCCAGGCCAGTCAGTGCAGGACAACACAGGCCCAGCGGAGACTAGGATCTGCCCAGGAGGCCTGCGCAAGGGACATCTGGGCATATGTAATAAATCCAAGTGCAGAATTGCACCAGAAGGAGAGGAGATACTCTTACTGCGTGCTCTCGTCAGGAAGGAGTGAGTGAGCCTGTCTTCACTGAGCGTCACCTTCCTCTGGAACTAATTACCAGTGTCTGGAGCTCCCAGGCCTGGCACACTTTTGATGAGGGAAGCCATGGGTCTGGTGCAGATGATCTGGCCGTGGGTCCCAGTTCAGTCATGTGTTGGCTACGTGACTGTGGGCTTTGTAGCTCTCTGGACATCAGTTCCCATGCACAAATGTGGGTGGTAGAAACGCCTTACTTACAGAGTTGTCCTAAGACTCACCGAATGCCTGGTAAATTATCACATTGGGCAAAGTTTTGTTATTACATCAAACTCCATCTCTAGTGTCCCCCCCACCAAAGCCCACATAAGCTGTCGTTTTCTGCTTCTTCTCTCGTTCTATATCCTGAGTTTGGTCTTGCCAGTGGACGGAGGCAAGCTGGTCCAAATACCAAGAAGTACAGCCCAGTTTACCTTCTGAACCATAGGAGCCCCAGCCTTGATTAGTCTGAACCTGAAGACATCGCACAGAAGTCTGACTTGGGGTCAAGAGAAATGGGTGGCACCTGGTACAGAGCAAGTTATCTGGCCACAGGGGGATGTAGGTCCGTAGACCGGGATGGGGGTTGGGATGGAGGTTTGGAGTGAGAAGACGAGAATCAAGAAGGTGACCTGAGGGCGGGCAGGGAGCGGGGAGATCTTTAAAGGACTTACAGGAGGTTTAGGACTGAAGGGCCATTAGTCTATAGAGTCCTGTAGTCTAATGCCTTGTTTTGCAAATGAAGAAAAGGTCCAAAGAGGATAAATGCCACTCTGGTGGGTGGCCCTTTTGAGACCTGACCCAAGGTCTCCTGACTATTATTCCATTGCTTTTAAAACTGCCCTTTAGCTCCTCCACCCTATGTCAAGTAATCACACAAAGTAGATTTGCTAAAACAGCAATCAATTTTAAACAATCTATCCTAAGATATTCCTATTTGTCAGAGCACAGGTCCCAATTTGTGGTTCGGGTAATACAACATCCCCCTAAATCGGCAGAATGGCCAGGCAGTGGGCCCCCACCTCACCCTCACTGCACATGCTCTTGCAACAACCTGGGAGAAAGCGCTGCTGTACTTACCCACAGCGGCCAGCAGAGGGCAGACATGGGAAAGGTTTGTCAGTTTGCAGTCGAGGCTCCCAGCAGAGGGGACGGCAGCCTGCCTCTTACCAAAATGGGCTGTCAGCCAGGGCCCCGCAGTAAAAACCCAGTGTGATTGATTTTACTGTCTAGTAAAATGAAAATACTCATAAATGATCATTTGCTCTATCATTTTAGATTCCTGAGTGTCTGGTTCTCTCCAGACAAAGCACTTGAGTTTAAATCATCACCAGGCCACAGGGGAGCTGCAATATAGGAGAAGTTATTCTCTACACTTGGTTTCCACACTTGAAAATGAAGGGAAACATAGTGCTCACCTGATAGGGTTGCTGAGTGACACTGATTAGGATTTGCTTGCCACACAGTAAGCACTCGATATATCTTAGCCAGAAGCAAACAGTGACTTTACTTTAACTTATCCCTTAAATAAATATTTATTGAGCACCTACTCTGCCTAAGGCCCTAAACCAGCTGTTTAGGAGACAGAATACTGAACAAAACATTTCTTCAAAAATATCACAATGATTATCTTTTCTGTTTCATCTATTTTCTCTTTTAGCTATTATCTTAACAATAGTAAATCTCTCTGATTCCTTTTATTGTCCTTGTTACAAGGGAGCGCAGCACCAACTCTGAAGGCCAGTCTTGGCCGCGGTCTTTTCTCCGAAGGCCAGCTGATTTGCACTCTTGTTTTTCGTTGGGTCTCATATTATACTCTTATTCACACTGTGCTAAGTTACTGTATAAGTCTTTGCCCTGACCTGCTCTGTCCAGAGGCGTGGGTTTGCCTGGTCAGAGACCCGAGCGCTTTGGGAAAAGGAACGCGCCAGCCCCCGCGCCAACGGGGCCTGCGGGGAAGACGGGAGAAGTAGCAGCAGCAGCAGTCAAAACATGCCGAGGAAGACAGGATGGGAGGCTCTGTGGGAAGAAAGAAAAAGGTGGGTAAAAAACATACAGACACTGCCCAGGGCCACCTTCAGTGTGGGCAGAGAGGAAGAAGAGGCAAGGCGGTGGGAGTGTGCATTAAAAAGCCTGGGTTAGGAAAGAAGTTGCTTGGTATCTATTTCAGGGGCAAGGGCAGAGGGTGGGGGGAGAGAGACAACTAGCAGTAGGTTTCCCATCAAGAGAAAAAGAAGAGCGGTGAGCAGAAGTCACCGCCCCACCCCCACCCCAGTGCCTGGAAGGGAGAAGTTCCCAGGGTCATTTGGTCACACAGCTGTCTCCAGGTTCCCCTGTGATTGTCAACAGGCCTTGGGGCACTGATGTTCACAGTACCACCGCCCTCCCACCTCTCCACCTTACTTCCCAAGAACCAGGAGGTATGTAAAGAGCCAGTCCCCACATACGTTAAAAATACAACAAGGCTACCATTGGCCTTGCTCAGGGCACATCGAAGAGGCCTACAGATTGGTCGGCATGCTTGCCTTGAAGGAAGAAAAGGAACAAAAGAAAAATTGCTGATTGTGGCAAAAAAGAAGCAGGCGGACCCATCTGTTAAGAAAATGTCTTAGCCAAACAACTTACAAGATTTCTTAGAAACTACGCAGACCCCACAAAATATGGACCTGTGTGAGCCAAAAGGTGTGTGCTGGAACCATAAATTAGACACTGCCAAAACGGCTGACCATAACAGAATGCAGAAATAAACTGTGTTTTCTAACAGCAATGAGGATGAACAAACTACAACTACATACGGCTATATGGATGAATCTCACAAACAGATGTTGAATGAAAGAAGCCAGACACAGAAGAAAGAAGACTGTAGAGTTGCCTTTCTGTAAAGATTAAACACAGAAAAGCTACAGTGTTAGAAGTCAGGGTAGTGGTCGCCCTTGTGGGCAGTAACTGAAGAACACAAGTTGGTTTCTGTCATGCTCTTTTTCTTGATCTGCTGCTTACATATACATATGCTTACGTATATGTTCACTTTGTGAAAATTCACTGAGCTGTGCATTTTTCTATAAGTATCTTAGATTTCAGTAAAAAATGAAAACAACACAAGCAGAGCCTGGGGGCTTGACGCAGAGGCTCCCAGGGAGAGCAGTGAGCCACGCGGCACCCACCCTGGTACCAAACAGGGTCAGACAGTGCCAGGGGCAGATGGCGACTGGGACAGTAACGGGGGCAAACAGCGACGGGGGCAGCGACTGGGGAGGCCCAAGATGGCGGCATAGGGGGCCCAGAGCCGCCCCGCCCACAAGCAAACTCCGGTGTACTCATAAGAGCCAGCGCAGTTACTCCCTGCGAGACAACTGAGGGCTGACTAAATAGCCTCTGACAACAAACCAGAGAAAGAGATGGAACTGGGAAGGCTGGGACGCGCAGGCGCCCTCCGGGAGGCAGAAGGAGCCATCTGGGCCGAGGAGCCCATGAGCCCGCGAGCCATTATTCCCTGTCCCCTCCACTTCGATATTCATTTACCTGGGTACTTTGGCCTACCTGCAAGATCCATGGTGCATTCGCAGCTACACCACCTGGGGCCCTCTTCCACCCAACAAAGGGAACTGGCAAACGTGAGAGCTGCACCTCCACGCCTGGCCCACCCCCCGGAGCTCCGCCTGCAGGAGCCAGAGCGGCTCCAGCCCCCAGGCTGGTGCCCCAGGGGCTGTGGGCGGATGCCCAGCTCCAAGCCGCTGCCCGAAGCCACGCGGCCCGTGGAGCCTCTGCGGAGGCCGCCTCTGCACCGGACCTCCTGTCTAGCACACCATAGAGGGACTGTGTAGAGAGAAGGCTGGGAGCCACGGGAAGAGGACAGGTTCCGGTTTGTGGCCCCGGGGTTTTGAAAGAAAGTCCACTGTTTGTACTACTAAAATCTGCCCTGGGAGGCCAGGTGGTCCTCATGGGGCAGGCATGTCCAGGACCCCAGGTTTGGCCCTGTGTTCTGCTTCCTGAGCAGGGTTGGTGAGGACAGCGAAGGGTTGATTGGACCTTGGAAGGAACTGTGGCTAACCTGAAAGCAATTAAGAGTGAGCAGGGAGGGACTCTGGCAAAGCAAGGGCGATGGGCACCCTCTCAGGCTGCTCAGTGCCTGGGTGACCTTAAAAAAAAAAAAAGGTCTAACCAGGTGGCATAACCACTGGGTTCTGAAGGACTGGGGTTTAAGTCCTCTCTCTGTCCATTTCTTAGATCTCTGACCTTGACAAGTTATTTAAAATTTCCCATTTCATTTCTTCCTCTATCAAATGTAGATAATACCATAGTACCTACCATTCTGGCTGGGAGAGGGTTGTGAAAATCAAGTAAGCTGATATATGTTCAATTCTTAGCACCATCTCTGCCCTTTGCATAGGCTAAAATGCAGCTTTTTTCAAAGCTACTGTCAGTGGGAGACTCTGCAGCCGGTGGTGGAGGATGCAGTGAGGAAATGCTTGTGGCTCCTGGGTTTTTGATCAATGGATTACTATTTCTTACTATTATTTTCCCTTAACATAAAAGAGACATTATAACACTTACTAGGTGAAATACAACCCAAACTAAAAACAAGCCAAGATTTTGTTAATCTATCAAAACAAGAAGTAAATACTTAAAGTTCTTAACCGTATGAACAAAGAATTTTTCCTTTGGAGAAATAAAGAAATTTTTTAAAAGAGAAAAAGTAGCAAGGGATAGGAATTATAATGCCTGGCATTTATTTAACATTTGCTCTCAGTCAGGCATTGTTCCTAGGGCTTAGCATTGTCACTGTCCGTGATGACCTCATGAGGTGGGAAATGTTCTCTCTCCTCTCTGGTTGGGAAGCTGGGATTTAAACCTCAGCTAAAGGTAAGACAATCAACCCCGCTACATACAGAGTGCCCTGAGAGAGCCTGATGCTAGATCCTAGGGTGTGAGGATGTAAATCTAGAACGGTGGATCTGAGGTGTGGGCAGGACCTTAAGGTGGCACTGTCCAGCCAGATGTTGAAAATGTAGCACTAATGATAAGGAGGGGTCAGATATTTTATCCACTCATCAAATATTTACTGAGGGTCTATGATGTGCCCGGCACCGTTCTGGGCTGATAAAACAGGCAGAAGTCCTTGCTGTCACTGAGCTGAAATTCTAGTCGTGGGGCCAGGTAGATACTAGCATAATAAGTAAAATGTACCGTATGTTAGATAAGGATAAGTTCTGTTGTGGAAAAGCAAAGATAAGAAAAAGGAATTTGGAGAGCCGAGCGTGGCAAAAATTTACTTAAGGTGCTCAGGGAAGGCCTCAATCAGGGGGCATTTGTGTAACACCTGGAGTTAGGTAAGGTAGTAGGCCACGCGACAACATGGGGGAAGAACATCCTGGGTGGCGGGAAGAGCACTGCAAAGGCCCTGCGGGTGAGCGGGCAATTGACAGGTTTAAGGAGCAGCAGGAGGCCGCTGTGTCTGCACCAGAGGGATGAGAACATGCACGTCAGAGAATAGGCTGGAGAGTGGTGGGAGGCGCAGGGCACATGGGGCCTTTTAGGAGGGAAATGGGAAAGCTTCTGAGCAGACCAGCTACATGACTGGATTTATATTTTGCAAGAACCACTCTGGCCACTTCACGGACAATGAAATGTAGGACGTGGAAGAAGCAGGGACATCACTTAAGGCACCAACTGCAGTAATTTAGATAAGATGTGATGGTAGGTTGAAACGGAGTGGTAACGACATGATGAGAAATGGGTAGATTCTGGACACATTTTGAGGATAAAGCCAATGGGATCTGGGAGTCTTCAGAAACCTTTGTGGCTATCCTTTCAGAACTATCCCAGTGAGGGCTCTGGACTTAATAACCTTTCTTGGAAAGCCATCTCTTAATGTCTCCGAAATAATAGTACCCATCACCCATGGAATAAAGCCTTAGCCAAGTGTCATGGCACTGTGCCAGCTTTCCCTCTGTCCCCGTGGATTCTGGGCTCCTCCCTGTGACGTGGAGAGTAGCAGCTAACGAGCATTGCAAGCTTCTCTACTCCCCCTCAATATTTCCCTCATAAAATAGTATTATGCTCTTGGCTTTTGTGGGTCAGTAGGTCAGAGCAACATGAGGATGGCCCGTCTCTGCCCTGTTATGTCTGGGGCATTCACTGGAAAAACTCAATGGCTGGGGGAGCTGGCATCATCTGGAGGTATCCTCACTCTGGCTTTGGGGACTGGTTGTTGGCTGGGACCTCACCGGGCTGTTGGCCAGGACATCCTCACAGAGCCTCTGCCCGCGGTATGTCTGTGGGCCACACGGTGCTGGCGGCTAACCATGCTGTGCATGTACACGCAGGCGCCCCAGGCCTGCAGCAGCTGCCTTGTAAGGAAGGGAGGTCCCCCAAAACAAGGTCAGCACGCGAGATGGCAAAGCTCAGAGATGGGAAGAGCTGAACCGCTGAATTAATCTGGAGTGCTCGACCTCCAGCTTCCTGTTCAGTGAAAGAAAATGAATTTTCTGTATGGTTTTAACCAGTTTGAACTGGAGTTTTCTAGTATTGCTGTTAAAGGCGGTATGACTGACACAGGTCTCCTAATCTGCCCCTTCTCGGCTGGACTGCGCACTCCTGGGAAGGGAACAAGGGCTGGAGTTACCACCAGTGACGAATGAAATCCTGCTGTCGGCAAACAGCCGCTGCCTCCGGCGCAGCAGCTGGGGTCCAGGGTCCCATGTGAGCCTCGGAGCATAGTACTCGGCACTTCATCTGTAAAGGCAAGGAACCCATTCTCTGCAATCATCAAGAATGGATGCCCAGGTAACGTAATGGTGGCGAACAAAAGAACAAAAACTACCCTAAAAGGGAGAAAACCCTTCAGAGGTGGGTCTACCACCAACTCCAACTCCAAAAGAGTTGCCTTCCTTAAACCTGTGTGTGATGACAGCACATGCTGTCAGCGGCCCAGACATATCCTTAGGACCTTCCAGTGCACTCTAGCCAACCTCGAACTGCCAGTCTGTTTGCCTGTGCACGGGACTTGTTTCCAGAACTGTGGAAAGCCCCTCAGCTCACATGCAAGGAATTTTCAGAAGTGCTGGAATTAACACCCTCAGGAAGCAACTCTCAACATGTGCTCCTGGACTATGTGTAAATACCCCAGCTCTCTCACTCTCTCACCCTCGGCTGAAGCATTCTGAGGTGTGTGCCTAACACTGCTTTCCAGAGCGTCCCTCAGGACCGAGCTCTGTTTGCCAGCTGTGAGGGCTGGTGTAATAACACACCCTTTGCTGACTGCTTTCCTTCCCGGCACCACTTTTCTGCCGGTGACCTTGGCCGCTCCCAAATCAATTACCCGTACTCCGATCTTCTGGGGGAGCCCAAACTAAGGCAGTGATCCCAGGGGAGAGGTTGGGGGATATGAGAAAGGAGGTTAACAGGGACATCCCTGAGGGACGCAGCGACAACCTAGCCACTGCTGGGATGTGGTGGAGCCATGAGACTGAGGCTTCTGACACAGGCCAACTGGGAGATGAGCCTCCTCAGTATTCAAGGTGCCCTGGTTGATTATGAGTCCCCAGCTGGTGAGGGCACCGTAAATGTGGTTCTGATTGGATTCCAGCCCCAGCAGCACCCTTGGGTGGCAGTTCATATGGATGACACTCTCATCCACGCAGCCCCCTCACCCTGCAGCTGAGGGAACCTCTCAGCGGCGATCAGCATCGAGAGTAGATCCTCTTTTGTTCTTATCCATTCGATGTGTTTATTTTCAAGATTGCATTTGTGGAAAGCATTTAAACAGCGCCATTTAGAAGAAAACAAAAGTCACCAGATGGAAAAATAGAATGAAAATTATGCACACACAAAAAATTCCCCAAGCAACACAGGCAAGGCGGCGGGGGCTATTGTTGTCCTGCTGTTGTGGAACAATGCAGCTGTGCTGGAAAAGCGACCTGCTTTTGACAGCCTAGAATTTTCAAGACGGAACTGAACACAGGTCGACAGAATTCTGTGCCGCAATTCACTTCTTGGGGAAATTTGACAAACCTTCCTTCTTCCCTCTAATAAGGACAGATTACCATACATATTGAATTATAAAGCACACACAACTTTTTCTTGGAATAATGCCTTCCAGTTGGCCCATATCATATTTGAACGGGCCTTATTCTCAAGAGCTGAAGAAACAGCCTTAGCGGTGGGATGGCTGCAAAGCCAGATGGATGTGAAAGCAAGAGAGGTGGCCGCTGTTTCCGAGGATGAGCCCAAGGCCACCTCCTCCCCCTTTAAGAAATCCAAAGGACCAAACTACCTTCCCCCTCTCCTCTATGCTAACACCAGACAACACAATTTTTGCCTACACTCCAAAATTTTTGCCAGCAATACTCCAAAGGTGGCAGAAAGGCCAACTTTCATTCACAAGTAAGCCCTGGTCATTGCTACTTCCTTGTTTTTCATTCTCCCAATGGCCAAGGGGGAAGAAAGATGGCAGCGTGGAAAGCTGGTAGAGCCGGGACTAGTGTTCTGGGTCCTGTGAGGAGGAGCCTTAACATGAATTTTCTCTGGACTGATCTTAACTGGAGTCCAGCCCTTGCAGACAGCCATGCTGGATGAAACGTGTCTGGGGCACTCCCCGCTCTGCCCAGAAGAGGAATCCAATCACAGACCGCAGCAGTGGGACATTATGTAGTGTTGGTGGCCTGGCAGCAGGAGGGGCATATGGGCGGTGTAGTCAGGCAGTCTCTGCCCTGCCACTTACCAGCCGTGTGACGCTCAGTAATGTCCTTGACCTCTCTGACCCTCACGTGGTCCATCTGTAAATAGGAGCTCCAACCTCAGATAGTTAACCTGAGGCCTCAAAGAATATCAAATACGAGTGCCTGACACATCATCAGCTCTCTATAAGTGGCAGCTCCTACTACGGCTGTGGGAATATGGCTGCGGTTTCCAGCACTGTGAGCAAGTATGAGCTAATTACAGCTGTTTCCGCAACTGCCATTTTTAGAGGCCGTTAACATGATTGTTAACTGTGGGTATTAGCACCACGTTGACTGTTAGAGGACCCAACTGGGATTTCATATTAAGAAACCAATCACATTAAGGGAAGAATGGCATGTTAGGCACTGGGTGGGTGGTTCGGACAGCCGGAGAGTATATGGAAAGTTACTGGAAGGTTCGGCTGCCATCGGGAGGACGTGCGAGCGAAACAGCTCATTCAGCCTGGCAAGGATCAGGAACCAGAGGAAAAGGAAGACTCTGACAGACAGAATTCTGAGTCCTGGAGCAAAACTGGCACACGCTGTCTTCATTTACAACAAAGTCACAAGAAAGGGATTTTACAGAGGCCAAGGCTCTCTGGGGAAAAAAGGGGTTGAAGACTACAGGCAAAGACCACGGCCATCTCTGTTTCATACGAGCATCCTCGGCAGGCCAGGCCTCCCTGAGCTCAGCCATGACAGCGGATGCAGTGCTCCTGGGCACTGGTCCCAGGCCCTCCTCCATTACAATTCATGTTTCTAAAGCATTAATCTGACTCTTATTCAGTAATAACAAGCACTTTCCTTTCCACCCTTTTCAGACCATAGGAGGGACATGCATGGTTGGGAAATGCCAAGAGTGCCCCTAGTGCGAAAACTCCAGAAATGGGGTGGATTCTTTGAGGAAGACAGGTAACAGAGATTTTGGTGGGGCTGTAGATGATGTGTGAAGATGGGCATAGCAGAATACCTTCGTGTGATAATGTAATTTCTAATAAGAAATATAAATTTGCTCTTCAACCCCGTTTCTGGCACAGGGCTCCTAGAAACCCTTGGAATTTCCTAAGTGATAAGCACAATAAAGGTGGCTTGATATTTATAATGAACTCCTTTACATCACTCCTGAGTTTATGTTAATGAGCTGACTTTGAGAAAGCACCAGAGTTGGGGACTGTTGGCCAGGAGAACCAACTGTGTGATTAGAGGGTTGGAACTTTCAGTCCCACCCCAAATTCTAGGGAACAGAGTGGGGCTAATGATGGAGTTCCTTCAACAATGAGCAGTGATTTAATCAATCATGCCTGTGTAACCAACAGGATATTGAGGAAATGATGGTATGAGACATTTGAGGTTAGGTCATAAAAGACAGGGTGGATTCTGCCCTGCTTTCCTTGGATCACCTCCCCTGGAGAAGTCAACTGCTATGTTACAAGGGCATTCAAAAAGCCCTGTGAAAAGTCCATGTGTCAAAGAACTGAGCAGCCTCCACTGAAAGCCAGCGTCAACGTGCCATGTGAATCAGCTCTTGGAAGCAGATTTTCTACTTCATCAAGCCTTCAGATGGTTGAAGCCCCAGTCAACATCTTGACTGCAACGTCAGCGGAGACCTTAAGTCAGAACCATCAGGTAAGCTGCTCCTGAATTTTTGACCCACATGAACTGTGAAAAAATGATCTTATTTTAAGACACTAAATTTGTGATACGATAATAGATAACTAACACTTAGACATACTCGATCCCTACCTGATACAGAACCTAAGGGTTCAACTTGGCATGACTGCCTGTGACACCTGGGTGATCCATACTCTCCAACCTGTCAAACTCCCATCCTCAGAGGCATAGCTTCCCTCCTCCTCTCGCCACCTCTTCCTGGATTTACATGAAACAGTCAGTGCCCTTGCCATGGATTAGACACTGATGCTAGCTGTAATCGAAGATGTAAGTCTTCTTTGTTCCGCTTGTGGAGTGATCTCTGCCAGCTCTTTCTTCTCCCTGTTTGCCCAGGTAAAGTTCTAACTTCCACACCACCTCACCCCTAGGTAGTCACAGTCCTGCCATCTATTATAAAGTGGGCCTACATGCTTTCTGGGCCATGGAAAGTGTGCATGTGAATTAGCTGGGAGCTGAGACAAGGAGTCCATTAGTCAACCGCTATCCTCATTGGCTTCACTCAGTAGATGATACTTGCTCATTAAAACTGGCTCCCTCAGGATTCCTGGAACAGAGAAATTGAGCTGGAAAAGGTAGAAGTCCTCAGATCTCTTCCTGGTGTTTCTATTGCAGCTGTCACCCCCAAAGCTATGGAAGTTGTGTCCAATCTGATGGCCTGGAAAATGTGCTCACATGATGCTTGAAAACTCTTCTTCTTACGCTGAGATCTTTGCAAGGGATATCTAGCAATGTGCTTCTGCTCTTTTCCTGACTCCGTAATGTGTTCTGTTCCTTCAAAGAAGGAGCTAACTTTTTAAATTGCCATTTGGGCAGGGAAGAAAGGTTCTTAGGATACAAGGAGGGAAGAAAATGATGAGTACAGAGTGGGGTGAAGGAGATAAATTAAAAATTTTAAAATAATTGTATGAAAGGGTTCTCCAGAAAAACAGAACCAATAGGAAGAGATTTATTATAAGGAATTGGTTCACACAATTACGGAGGACCAGAAGTCCCATGATCTGCCAGCTGCAAGCTGGATGGAAATTCCGCACAGGAATTTCAGGCCTAAGAACCAGGGGCACAGATGGTGTAAGTCCCAGTCCGACGGCAGGAGAAGACCTATGTCTTAGCTCAAGCAGTCAGACAGAGAGGAAATCCAACCTTCCTCCACCTTTTTGTCCTATTTGGGCCTCCACAGGTTGGATGAAATGCCCACCTACAATGAGGAGGGCAATCTGCTTTACCTAGTCCGCCAATTCAAATACTGATCTCTTCTAAAAACACCCTTGCCTGTGCAGACACAGACATGACCAGGTATAGCATTTCACCAGATATCTGGGCATCCTGCGACATAGTCAAGAGGACACATAACATTAACCATGACATAAATGAAAGCTTGTTTCTGGAGCACATGTCACTCTCTGCCTCCCATCCAATGCCCTTAGGGACAAGGACTTCTATACGTATACTATGCTGTTTTCTTCATTCTTACTATATTAACAACGGCTGGGCTTTTTCTGGATGGAACTAGTCATGTAATGAGAGTTGTTACCCTCGCCTGGCCTCTGAAGGCACAGGGTTGGAGAGCGTTAATGGAGGCGGTGACAAAGGCTGAGAGAGATCAGTGCTCCTCTGCCTAGAATGACCTCTTCTCATCTTCATATCTAGCTAAGTCCTAGTCATACTTTAAGACTAACTCTAATCAACTCTCAAGTGTGTCAGGAGCCATTCTGGACACTCCCATACTACCCTATGCTCTTACCCACTGTGACTTGCTCCCATGACACGGTCTCACATCACTGAGTCCATGTGAATCTGTCTATCCCTTTACTCTGAGTGCTTCTAGGACAGAAACTTTGCCTAAATCGCTTCTGTATTCCCAGCCTCTGTTTAAATTCTAGAATAGTGCCTAGCACATAGGAGATGCTCAATAAATGTGTGCTGGGTGAAAAAAATGATTGACTAAATGAAGGAATATGTAATATGCACTGCACGGTCAAACACCACCATGCCCGTTTTTAGACCCATGTTTCTCAAGCTGTAAACATCATCCTCAAGTGATGCTGAGAGTTGCTCCCTGCCCCTGTGACTTCCTTCTCTTAAAGCTGATCTTTAAACCACCACACTCAGGAGCAAGAATCCCATGTCACTAAACTTTTCTAACTCAGATAAATCTAGTTTTGACAGCTTTCCAAAGTGGTGAGAAATTCAATCTCAGTCACATTTGGGGGTGTCAAAGTATAATTTTCAAAATGCTAAAAATGTAACTTTCATACAAATATATAAGGAGGATGTGTTGAAAGGTTTATATAACTCATTAATTAGGAAAGGCAGGATGAAAAAGCTGGTTAAAGAATGACACAAAAAATGATACTACATAGAGTCAGTGATAAAAAGAAATGGGAATAAGGTTGCTAAATTAAATACAAAATTTGGTGAATGCCCTACACAGCAATAAAACTGTCACCCTTGGGGTTACCTTCTCTACCAAACAAACGTTTATGTTTCAACCAGGCAGAAACCATTCATCTGCTTTCAGTTTTCTACAAGCTAACACCTAACTTTTAAGAGTCTGGCCCTTCGTGACCTTAAGGAGTATGTTTAACAAAGTTAACTTCCCATAGAGAAAGTAAGTGAATTCTATTCTGCAAATAATTCTACCAATAAGGGGATTAAAATGGGAGAGCATTAAGGTGAAGCTCAGGGACTTATACATTTAAAACAGTTGTGAAAATGAGACTAAACTGGATTTAGGCACAATGAATATATACAACAGGGGAGCAGTCCAGGGCACGGTGACCTGGTGAATAAAGGACAATAAGGGGAGATTGTAACAGTGATGCTCGTGCTGATGTATATGCAAAAAAGGGTAGAAAACAAAGACCTGGTGCTTTCAGATAGTGATCTGATGAAAAGACTAACAAATTATATTGGAAAAATTCCCAAAATGTGCCTTGACAAAGTATTAACTAAGGAGTTTGTTGGGAGGTGAGGATGTGTGCCTGGATCCTCCCTCTGGGATGCTCTGCTAGGAGAACCGTCTACGTAAGAGAAAACTCTAAGTGTGAAATAATATGAAGCTTTCTGCTCCTTTGCCTACACCGTTGCCCCAAACCTAAAAGGCAAGGTCTGCAGCACAGGATGCGGGGCTGAGAGGGAGGAGCCAGCGGAGCTCGGAGACCCCACCTCAGAAAGGAAGCCTTGCCTGCGTGCAGTCTCCACATAGAAGTGAGAAATGCAAGACCTCTGAAAACCAAAAACGTGGTGACAAAACTTGACCTAAACTGGACCTAAACTGATTGGAACTGAACTGAACTGAGTGGCTTAAACAACATTGTCTCACAGCTCTGGAGGCTGGGAAGGCCCAGGTCACGGTGCTGGCAGATTCGGTTCTTGTTGAGGGCACTTTTCCTGGCTTGCAGGTGGCAGACTTCTCATTGTGTCCTGATATGATGGAGAGAGGAAGCTCTCATGTCTCTCCCTCCTCTTAGAAGGGCACTAATCCCATCATGGGGACCCCACCCTCCTAACCGCATAGAAAGCTATTACCTACCAAAGGCCTCAGCTCCACGTAGGCTTCAACATATTAATTTTTTTTTTTTGCTTTCATTCATTGTTGAACATTTATTCTGTATTCTTTTTTTTCCTTTTTTTAAATTGCTGTTCAAGAACAGTTGTCTCCATTTTCCCACCACCACTTTCCCTGGCACCACCCACCCCAACCTCCCACTCAACATACTAATTTTGAGGGACACAAACTTTCAGTCCATCAGAGCATTAGACCCCAAAGTTTTTAAACTAGGGGCTGTGGTCCTGCACTGTACCCAGAGATTACCAATGTTAACATTTGGTGCCTAATCTGATTTTTAAAATGTCCCTGTTGTTGGAGATTTAGGAAGATGTTTTCAATTTTCCTTATTAGAAAAAATCCCTGCAATGATTGTTCCCATATGATAGATTCCTAAAAGCAGAGCCAGAGCAAAGGGGCGTGCATGTTTCCAGGCTCTTGAAACATGTTGCCAAATTACTTTCCCGCATTGTTGGCCAGTATTGAAGAAAGGCTATCTTGGCACAACTCACTCAACACTGAAACTTACTGCTGCAGCATT